>PVLD010001126.1:0-220254 GCA_004027595.1 Dinomys branickii
CTTCCCTCCCCTCCCCTCTCCTCTCCTCCCCTCCCATCCCTCCTCTCCCCTCTTCTTCCTCATCCCTACAAAAATATTCCATCTCCCGGGCAATCCCTTGGATTTCTGTAAGCAAATAGTGCACACTTTACAGCCTGAATGTTGTTAAAACATCCCCTGGCACCACACATCCATGGCCTTGGAGGCCCCTTGGCTGGCCCAAGGCCCACGAGGCAGTGGGGAGGCAGGGAATTCAGGGAGGACTGAGCCATGCAGGGGGATGACCCAGGGCTAGGCCCCGCCACCCAGTGGCCCTCTCCCCTTCAGGGCTGCTGATGCTTCTAGTGCTTCCTTCGCAGCCCCTGCTGGCGCTGGCAGCCACCCCTCCCCATGTGCACCACAGATGCAGCTGCCTGCCCTACCCAGCCCTCTGCCCAGGGATGGCTCATCCAGCCCCCATGGGCCCTGGGCCAGGCCTCCCTCCAGCTCCCCTCCCAGCAGGTCCAGCTCTCCTCAGGCTGAGATAGAGGCTGGGATCTCCTGAATCAAGTGAGCTATGGAGAATCAGGTCCTGGAATCATAGATGCATGGCTGGGGAATGCTAGACTCATTTCCGTGTCTTTGCACTGTGTTCCCGAGCATCTGTCTGGCCGTGTCAGCCCACTCCAGCCAAGGCAATGAGTGACAATAATAAGAACAAGTGTCCTTGTTGTTTGCTAATAGCAGCAACAATGGTCACAATAGAGGGTGACCATTCTGAGGGGCTCGTTCTGTGCCAAGTCACGCTAGGCAAAAATGGTGTCCCGGCCAATCTCCCGGGTCACTGCGTGCATTTCTATCATCAGAGGGTTGTTCCGAACAACTGGAGCCTGTTCTGCCCACCTTTGTTCAGAGAATGCCTGAGACCTTCTGTGTCCTTCTCTATGCTAGCCGGCAGCCCTGTCCTCCAGCTCTGGCAGGGTCAACTCTGAGATGTGGCCCACGCCGAGAGAGGGGCTTCCCTGGAGGGAGACCCAGTCTTTGTGCTGACTCCACTTTGTCTCACCTGTCCTCTCTCTCTCTTTCTCTCTGAGTCATTTCTCCTCCCCAGCTTATCTCAAGTTCCAGGAACAGGAGCCTGGCAGACTGACAACCTCATGATGGGAATTGAAATGGCCCCCTCAAGCAGTAACCATGTGCCCCAGTGCTACAAGGTCCTGCAGAACCAGACCTGAGATAATGGTCATCCAGACCACAGTTTGACCAAGACGACTTAACTTCACATGTTTCTTGCCCCCGGCCCTAACTCTTCCCGTTTACTCTTGTAGCTACTGTCCGTACCCAGAGGACAGGGATCAGGACACCAGTGCCCCTGTGCTTTCCAAGAGTGGCCACAGTCATTAGAGTCCTGTTTCACCTCCTGTTTCCCCTGTTTGGTTGTAGTGAGTGGCTGAACCGAGTCTCCTGGAGTCCAGATTCCAGTAACAGTCCTGCGAAGCTTCTGTGGGGTTAGACCCATCTGCCATGGCCTCCGTACCCTTCTCCCCAACCCTATACATGTTCCTGGTTCTCTTACAAGTGTCCCCCAGTGAATCCCCCTCTCAGAGCTGTCTGGAGAATCTGACCTGACATGGGTATTCACACGGATCACCTCCCCACAACCACCTCAGCCAAACCAGCTGCTCTACCCTCTTGGGCTCCAGATCTCCAGGGCCAGATCTGAGCCAAGGGCCTCCTGACTCCCAAGAGGCATAATGCGTCCCCATTCACAGAGGAGGAACGAGGTTCCCAGGGAATGCGCTGCTGGACAGTGATAGGGTCTGGCGTCAAAGCTGGGCCCTCTGACCTCAGGAAGCACCTGTGTAGGGGTACAGCTGGCAGGAGGGAGCGGCCACCTCGAAGATCCACTCCCTGACTCTCAGATCGGGGCACACAGGGATGTGAGGTGCAGATGCCCTAGTCAAGACCCCCACCCTGGCTGTTCTCCGCATCCAAGCAATTCCCATAGCAGGATTCTGGGCACACTGCCCCGAGTCTCCTGAGCCAGGTGTCATGGCCCTTTGGTTCCTGTGATTCTGAGCCCAGGCAGCCACCAGGTGTGATGGGGAGGTGGCCAGACTTGGACAGGACTGTTGTGGACATGTGCAGGACAGACTGGGGACACAAGGCCCAACCCAGGCTGACAGACACTGAGGGTCTCAGTAAGGGAACAGTGAGTGCTGGGGGGAAAGTGGAGAATGGACATGGAGAAGCCTAGGGCTGGACGGACCTGCTGGAGGCCTCAGCCACTGACTATGCCAAATAAAGGTGGCCGTGGCCTCGGCTATGGCCTTACGAGACTGAGGACAGTGGGTGAACCTGCAGTGCCCCAAGGGACACACTCAGCAGGCTGGGGTCCTAGGAGTGTGGGGGCCAAGGAGAGGGAGGAGGTGGTACCATAATTCATTTCTCTCATGGATGCCCACAGTGACATTTGCTGCCCAGCAGGGGAGGACAATGAGGCAGGAAGGTGCCGAGGCTACTGTGGCTGCCTGGCAGTCTCCATCTGCTCGGAGACTTCCAGCAGCACTGCCCAGGAGGCAGCCCGAGCTCAGACAGGGAGGCGAGGGCAGTGGCCACACGCAAGCACTTGCTAAGCATTTGCTGTGATTGTCAAGTAGATGGTGGCTGGCGCCTGGGAGCCGGGGAGCCTCTGCGAAGCATGCGGCACCTGAGAATCAGGAGGGAGAGTCCCCGGGACTTAAGGGACTTAGGGGAGGAGGCGGCAGCAGGGACTCTGAGGTGGAGCAGATACAGCAGGTGGCCCCAGCCCTGATTCTGCAGGGTCCTATAGCCTCACCCATGGGTTGCACTGTGTGTCTCTGCCTGGGGGCTGCCCTGGTCACCAGCACCCATTCCACCCTCAAGAAGGGAGTCAGTCCCACCCCAAGATGGCGACTAAGTCTCCTGATGCAGGTGACACTGCGGAGGAGCACGGTCTCCCTGGTGGTGTTTTCTCACAAATGGCTTTCAACGGTGTCGAGTCCCCAAATCAAATTGAACCAAAGAGGAAGGGAGGAGTGATTCGCTTTCCCATGTTGTTCCCTCCATCAGAGACTCCCGTGGTGCTAATGGGTCCTTAACGCCTCCCTAACACTTGTGGATTTTTAAAGCCAGAGGGTGGGCCTCAGGCTCAAAGTCTTGCACAGGTCCTAGGCAGTCTCTACTGCTTTCACAGGTACTTTCTTCGCTGGTGATTCATCACGGCTCCAGCCCCTCCTCCACCCCACCAGTCAGCCCTGCTCTGGGCCCAGGGCACTGTGCCACCCCATCCCGCTGTGTCAGCCCACCAGGAGGAGTGAGAAGTCCGCGTCCTTCCTGCTCCTCCCTGGAGTGCACCCCTCTGGCCCGGGCTTTGTTCTCTTGCCCAGACAGAGCCTCGTGGCTGCCCGTACAGCTCAGGCTCCCACTGGCTGCAGAGCCCCCTCCCTGCCTTTCCTCCCCCTCTAGCCCAGGGCAGGCCCAGCTGCCTGCTGCTGCCAGCCCTGGTCAGCCATCTGCTAAGGAGCTCATTCCTCAAAGTGCCTTCCTTCCCTGGGCTGCGTGGAGGACTCCTGCAGAGACCCTCCCTGATCTATCTTTTTTATGGCAGTCAATCCTGGTTCCCACGTGAGTAGGCTCCAAGCCAGTGGTCTCAGTGCTGCCCTGGCTGGCGACACCAGCATCCTCTGGTGCAGATCAGGGCCACATGGTATAGATTCTGCTGAATCAGAAACTCTGGTCTGAAGGCCCATTCTGTGTTTGAATGGGCCTCACAGGGGACACGAATGCATCACAGGTTTGAGGCCCACTTTACTAAAGTCCCCCTTTAAAGGACATATAAAAAAAATTGCACCAATGTAGGAAGAACTGAGCCAGGGCTAAGGTGGTGGAGTTGGTGTGTGGCAGATTAGGAGTGGGCAGTACAGGGATAATCAAACACCCAGGAAGACGGGCTGCGCGCCTGGGCTGGGGCGACTGCTCCCTTACTGCTGTGGGACTCAGGCACCATGGACAGCAAAAATGTGACAAAAGGCTGGCCTTGGTGATTCAGGGAGAGGCGCCATAATCACCAGGGTGATTGTTCCCAGTCTCTGCAACTTGCCACTTATGCAGCATTGAATGGGTGACCTTCAGGGGCAGAAGAAATGAAATGATTTCTCATCAGGTTTGGGGCCTGTGAGGTGAGAGCTAATCCTGTTAGCTGCACTTTTTGCCTTTTTAAAGAAACAGCTTCTTGAGGCCCACTCTGACCCTCCCTTGATGGCTCTGACAGGTTTGGAAGAACGATTTCCCTTCTGCCCCATCACCCCCGTGAAGCGTTGCCAGGGCCAGTTCTTGGCTGAGGAGAATACATGGACGGGGACCAGGACTCCGCCGGATGACCTTGATGGGGGCCTTACTTCTCTGTCCCTCAGGGTCCTTATTGGAAAAATGGGCAGCATAGAGAAGTCATGAGCCCTCAGTGAGACGGATCCCCGGAACCACACAGGTCTGACAGGAGGAAAGTATCTGAAAAAGTTAGGTACAACTATTACTTGTGAATAAGGAAAATTATTAGCAATTACAGTCAGGTGTTATTAAAGGTGGGGGCACATTCTGCAGGGCCAATCTGTCTTGGGGGGACATCACCACACGTGCTTACATACCCCAGGATGATGTGGGCCAGTCAAGCAACGGTGTCAGGATGCAAGTGAGATGTGTCATAAATGTGGAAGGAGGCTGCTGCTACTGCCCCAGGACATGTGGCTTTCTGGTAAGCTGTTTTTTACAAGAAGAAAGAGTACAGTTGAAATAATAATGCAAAGTATATTGTAGAAACACATAAGCCTGTAGCACAGGTGTTTATTAGCAAATATGCCGTGGGCATAATTGTGTTCAAGTAGGCCTGAGGGCATTGGCAACATGACCAGCAGGTGCCATACTGTGACGTAAGACGCCTGTGATGTTGCTAGGAGATAGGAAGTTTTCAGCCCCGTGATAACCTTCTGGTACCCCTGTTGTGCAGGTGGAAGGGGGCCAGGCAGGTCTGTGAGAGCCATCAGTGTGTGCCCTGTCTCAGGGGCAGCCCCAGAGCAACCGCACAGCTGTTCCAATGTGGAGACGCAGCACCAGTACTGCTGCGTGACGACTGTAGCCTTTGTGAGAGGCGGGAGGCAAAGAGTGGGCATCGTGGATCTGGGCTGGCCCTTCTGGGCTGACTCCTGGCTCTGGCAATGACTAGCAGAGAGACTGGGAACGTGACAGGACCCCATCAGCCCTCAGTCTTCTCACCCATAAGGTGGGTCCATGAGTCCACTTCATCGACTGCCATGGGGACTGGGAGCGTTCATCGTGCCTCAGGCGCTCAGGGCTGAGACGGAGCCCTACACACAGATGTCAGCTGCTCTGAAGCCAAGAAGACCGAGAGGCCTGGGACAAATGCTCATCAGCCTTTAGACCAGTAAAGCCATTCTGAAGATCAGAGGGGAATTGTTGCCAAGTCACATGAAATCCCAAGACATAATGGCATTTTAAGAGAAGACATTTTTTTCTCAAAAAAATCTATCACTTTAATACATCAGATCAATAAGTCCCGGCACAGTAGCCTGCAGCTGTGAGCTTGGTGACACGCCCCCGACACTGAGCATGTGGCGTCATGTAAATGGCACGAGCCAGACCTCCGGGCTGGAACCAGTTCTGTGACAGCTGCTGTTTTCGAAATGTCAACACTGGGAGCTTAGAGATGGGATGCTCGGGATGCTTGGGCTGGAAGTAAGAAGCCAGGGGCCTCCGGGAACCACAGGGAGCAGCTTTGGAGCCTCCTCCGGCAGATGAGAGACCCTGGGTCCAGAACAGCCCCAGCCATAGAGCAAGCTGAGGGCACATTCCACCCACGGGGCTATTTTCTGTTGTGAAAGTGGTGCATGGATTGGACCACCACAGGCAAAGGCATTGAGACCTGGGGGGGAAGGGATGAGGCAGTGAGACCAAGAGACGGTGACACCATCCCATGTCAGCAACCAGTTCGAAGCCTGATGCTGCAGACCCCTGGTAGATCCCTCTGCCACTGCGGGCCTCAGTTCCCCCCACCCCCACCTGCCGATTACACAAGTAAATTCTCAAGCCACCAAGAAGCTGAATCCAGCCTACAGAAATGTCTTCATTGGCCCACACAGTATTTTTAAAAATATCTGAATTCATTATCAACATTTAAAAATAGGAAACTTCATATAAAAATCCAGATTTCTGGATTGTGTTTGCAAACTGTGTGGCTACAGTGGTCCTGGACATTTGCCCTGACACGGGGACAGCTGTGAGGCTGAGCCGGGCACATCCCTCAGCCGGGGGCCAGCAGAGGCCCACCCTACCCCTCAGCCGTCTGCAGTTCTGCCTGACTTGCATGAGCATTTGAGTTCACAGCCTCCCTATGACAATGTCTGAAGTCACTTTTCTCCCGGGTGCTGTGATACATTTTAAGAGCCTGGATGGTCTCCTGATAGCTACATGAAAATAGCAAGCTCCCAGCTCCCCAGCTTTCTCTGGACTGAGGGTTCTAGCAAACACCATGGCTCCCCCACATGATGGTGTCAATTCTGAGAGTCAGATAAAAAGGAAAGGCACTCAGCTCACACAGCCAGAGTGGCTACTCCAGGCCAAGAGCACGGATAGGAGACCTTTCCCAAAGAGTTGTCATGCACATTCCACCCTTTCCACTGAGTCCAGAAAGCATGAGTGACCCAAGATTATCATGCTCTGAATCCTCCTTTAGTGAGTCAGGAAATGTCTTTGGCTTTGACTTAAGGTATAGTAGAGACTATCAGTGCTACTCCGTGGGGTACACAAAATTTCTGGGTAAGAGAACCCTTGGGGACAGGATGCTACCTCAGTGCCGAACACACACTCTTCAGAAACACAGGGCCTGGGCAGGTTTTCTTCATTGCTGTCTTTTTGAGAGTGACCCTTTTGTACAGCCTTGTGACTCAGAGTGAGAGCCACAAACCAGCCCCGCAGCCTCACCAGGAGCTGGTGGGAGGTACAGAGCTCCTGGCGCCAGACCCTGTAGGTCACCAGATTCCCTGGTTATTCAGATTGCCTCAGGCCCACCATAGCCCCGGACAGATCCCAGCACAAAGGAAGCTGGTCTACCACTTCGCTGTGGTGGGAAGAACCTAGACAGGGGATCAGGCAGGTCTGCCTTTGACCTTGACCCTTACTCTAAGCCTCTGTCTCAGGCTCTAAGTGGAGTCAACAACTGACCTGACCTCACAGGGTTTCCGAGCAGGTTCAGTGGATCTGGGCTGCAGCCTGTCCCTGCTCGTCCTTGGCACACCATAGAGCCCTAGTAGATGCTGGCATATCTGGCTGAGGAGCGGGCCTGAGACTGGAGTCTTTTCCCCTCTCAGGAGACTCACAATTGAACAAACTAGTTTATCACTGGGATGGATTTTGACAATGCCTTATTGCCCCCAGAGCTCCACACAGCTCTGGTCCCTGTCAATTCAGAACCATCTCTGGCAGACATGCCCTTTAGAAATGGCTCTGCTGGAATCCGGGGACAGGCACTGAGCATTTGAGATGTGTCATGGTGACCTTGGCCTTCAGCATCAGGCGACAGTGATTTTTCTTCTTCAAGAACCAGAAACTGACTTTGAAATAAGCTGTGGTCCACAGGGACTGGGCTAGAGGTCAGCAGAAGGAAGGAAAGCCAAGAACACAGAAGACGAGGTGGAGTTCCAGCCACACAGACCCCACCAGCGCCCTGCCTGGCCAGTCTGGCGAGTCCTGCCTGCTCCCGGGGCCTGCCTGTCCCATCTCCACCAAGGGGCTGCTGAACAGGCAGAGGGATGAAGACAGGGTGGAGCAGAAATTGCAAACCAGCCGCTCCCTCCCTGTGGGGCAGGTGCTCTGTGGCTTCCCATAGTCCCTACCCTTCCCCATCAGCCCTGCCACAAAGCCTGAGGGCCACAGCCTGCAGATACCCAGATTACAGGTGGGATCCTGTCCCCCAGAGCTTCACGCGGTCATGGATGGAGCTTTCCAGAGGTGGCTGGATCCAGAGTATGTGATGCTGGGATTAATAGTGCAAGGCTGGGATTCAGGGTGCCCCGCCCTGGGTGTAGGTAGCGCCACCCGAAGGGTGGAAGGCACCAAAAGGAAGAATAACTCAGGCGGACCCTTCATCAGGAGACAGGAAGGCAGAAGTGGGAGGGAAGAGCAAGCCAGGTGGGTGCAGCCTGTGAGGACAGAGACAGTTGGGGCCAGGGAGGAGGGCCAGGGGCCTCCAGGGAAGGCCTGCACCCCCTGGGCCACCTCATGACCCTCCAGCTGCCACCTGCTGTTCTCCCCTCCATAGAAGAGAAGAAACTCAGGCACAGCGAAGTCAGCCCAAGGCCACAGCTAATGAGAGGCAGAGCTGCAACTGCAAACACAGCTCCTACCTCATGGGCAGACTCTGGGAGTCAGGCTGACTCCTGGCCACAAGCACTTGAGGAAGGGGCTACAGAGTCCATCCTATGAGTGAGGACAATGGCAGAGACAAGGACAGTGATTTGCCTGAGGTCACACAGCATTGGTGAGGGAAGGTGGGCATGGTGCCAGGCTTGTCTGAGCCTCCCTCCAGCTCTGCAGGGCAGCCCTCTGCTCCATGTCCTGGCCGCTGGCACCCATCTGGCATTCAGGGAAGCCTACAGTCCTTTCTCCAAATAATACTTTTAAATTCACAGAGCAAACATGCAGAGACTGGCAAAGGAAACCAATTAAACAGAAATAGGGTTATAAAAACATGCTTTAAATGAGATGTGTAATCTTAAAATATGTGCTTCGTTATTAATGCATGGTAACAAGACCTAGTGTGAGCCTAAGAACGACTGACAAACTTCAAAGTGGCGAGGAAGGGAGCGATAGCTCAAGGTATTTGCAAACCCTCTAGGTGACAGGAAGTCTGTGATTCCTGTTGGTGACAGAGGCCCAGGTGTATTGAGTCCCAGTGAGATTTGTCACCTCTATTCAGGGTCACTACCTCCAGGAAGCAAAATGCAAACTGCCACAGAGAGCCTGTCAGGCCCAGGGTGGAGGCTTCTGCCGCCCAAGTTCTATGTTCCCCTGAATTCCGCTCGCTGAATGCTCACTTGGTTAGAAATCTCTGCTAAAGCAGCAGCAGTTCCTTGTTCAAACACAGATTCCTGGGCAGACACTTTCCCAAGAAATCTGGTGCCACAGGTATGAGAAGGGTCTGGTATGCACATTTTGGGCAAGTGCCTTGGGAGGCTGTGAGACACAGCCCATATCACAAGAAAGAAGCATCTTTTAAAAATGTCAGTATAAACTGGGCATGCTAGTGCATGCTTATGATCCCAGCACTCACTCTGGGAAGCTGAGGCAGGAGGATTTCAAATTTGAGCCTAGCCCCAGGGGAACTTAGCAAGACTCTGTATCAAGACTCTGTCTCAAAATAAAAAATTTACAAAGGGCTGGAGACACAGCTTAGTGAGAAGGCTCTGGGTTAAACTCCCAATACAGCAAAAATAAATTAAATATATATATCCAAGCTTGGCTACTGCAACACTTGGATATGTTTCACTACACTCAGAACAAACCCAACTTGGCTTTCAGGGTTCTGTCAGACAAGTGGGCCAACACCACCTTTTGACATCCCCTGCGCATCTCAGCCACCCAGGCGATTCCCTCCGATCACAGACACTTTGGGGCCTCTGTACGGCTGTGCCCTCTGCCCAGCAAGCTCTGTCCCCTGTGCTGTTGCTCAATTCAGACAGCACCTCAGCTCTGTCTCCAGTCGCTGCCCCATCACACGCATGTGTTTGCGCAAGCACACACACACACACACACACACACACACATACACACACGCGCGCGCGCACACGCACACACACGCGCACACATGCACTTTCCACCTCAGCCGACTGCCTTCCCCTGCCCTCACCGGTATTTGAAATGGCACCATGTACTCATTCATTGTGTGGCCTGCCCCCTGTAAGGAAGGTCCCCCGAGGCAGATACCCCCTCTCTGTCCTGCCCAGTGCCATCTTCTGAGACACTGTCTGGCCTCAGCACAGGAGTCACGTGGTGAACACAGCTGTCCCAGAGGACGGCTCCAGGACCTCCCTCGGGTACGAAACTCCACAGATGCTCAGGCTGTTGTGTAAGATGATGTAGAGTGTGCGTAGCTCCCAAGCACATCCTCCTGCATTGCTTTAAATGTCTCCAGATGACTTACAAGACCCCAGACATCGTAAACGTAATGTAAATGCTTGGTATACTGTATTGTTTAGCAGAGACTGACAAGGAAGAGTCTGTACACGTTCAGCACAGAGGCAATGTTTCCACCCCAGAGTTGTCAGTGATGTCTGGGTGTCGGGCCCCAGGGCCCAGGTGAGCAGATGAGCTGAGCGGAACCCTTCCCTTCCTCTTTGCTGTGGAGTGCACAGTAGCCAGAACTAGAATGCAGAGACCAGAAGACGAAATGGACTGTGGGACTGAGAAGGGAGGCGGAGTCTCAAGGGTCTCTGGAGGCAGCGTTGCCTCTCACAGGTCTTAGGAGATGAGAGAAGTCCAGGAAAGGGAACTGGGTCCTTCCTGGCAGGACCCAGAGGCCAAACTGTGAGCCAGGAGCAGGGAGAGGAGGCCACTTTGTCCCAAGGCAGCAGGGAGGCCAGGGGACAGACAGGCTCTGCTCCACATGTCCAAGAGCTTGCCACACAGAGACGGGGAGGAAGAGCACGAGTCATCCTGCCTATGGGACCCACCGTGGGGACCGGAAGCCACAGGGTCCTTGCAGGAGGAAACCACAGCCAGGGCAGCTCCGGACAAGATAGGGTCACGTCCCACTGATGTGTGGCCCACAAGGACGAGACCTAAGGGGCTGCAGAACTCCTGCACAGTTCTGTCCTTCTCGTCCCCACCACAGCCCATCAAGAGCAGATGGTGGGAGGCCTGCAGCTGCTGAGACCCTGTCCTCTCAGGCCATGCACAGAGAGTTGGCAGGCGCCATGAGGGTCCAGCTCCTGCAGTACAGCCAGAGTCAGGGGCTCAGGACAGAGTGCTGGTTCTGCCCATGCTCCACGATGTTACACTGCACATGTCTGCTGGCTCCTCAGTCCCTCAGCTGTCAGGGTCAGCAGCCATCTCCTGGACAAGGCCTTTAACCCCCATTCTCCTGTATCCCTTGCTCACTTCCTTCCAACTGGGCTTCTTGCTGTGCCTTAAATGCATCAGACACCTTTCTGCCTTTGTACTTGCTGTTCCTTCTGCTTAAAATGCTCCTCACCCAGGCCTGCTCTGGCTCGGATATGGTCTGAGTGTGACCCACAGGGGTTCATCTGTCTCGAAATAATCCCACTTCCTCTAAGCTTTGCAAAATGCCGCTTGTTAGTGATGTCTTCCCTGACCCCACTATGTAGAGCTGCCAGCCCTTCTCCCCACTATTCCTGGCTTCCTCTCCCCTAGCATTTATCCCCATTTGGTAGCCAGAGGGATCTTTCTAGAATGTAAATCAAATCTCCCCTCCCTGTAGGCCTCCAGGGCTCCCTCACATCCCCCATCACATTCAAAAGAAAATCCAAGCTTCCGAGGACCCTGAGGACCCTAAGTGATCAGGCCCGCATTCCGCTCTCCTCCCTCAGAAGGACAAACCTCTTTCCACCTCCAGCCTTTGGAAAGGCTTTGACAGAAACATGAGTACAAGACATCTCTTACTTTACTCCTTAAATAAAGGCACAGGACAGTAAGAAATAGGAACTGACACTCTGCTTCTATGTGAAGCCAGCAGACAAGACCCACGGGACATGGTGGCAGCCACAGCCACCAGGCGGGCCTCATCCGGGGGAGGCACGACTAGGCTCCCATCACCTAGCACAAATTTGCTCTCAGGATGGCCAGATCTCCAACTTCCAAAAGAAGCCAGCCACCCTGATTTCTATATGAGCTGCTCTCACTTTGAATCATCAACAATAAATGTTTTCAAATATCACGCGGGTCCAGGAAACACGGATTTAGTGGTGGGGCCCTGGGACACTAGTTCATAACCCTTTGTACAACTAAGAAACTCAGTTGTGTAGCTGAATCCACCTTGCTCCAGTGGCAGATAGGAAACATTTGCCCTAGAGAGGGAGCAAGACTTGAACCAGGTCATACAGCTTGTAGCAGCGCTTGGGCTCCAGCCTCAGGTATCTGACGCTTACCAGCCAACTTTGCACTGAGCTATATCCTCACCATTTTCTTTAAGACAGGATTTTGCTAAGTCCCTAAGTTGCCCAGAGTAAGCTTGTACTTGCGATCCTCCTGCCTCAGCCTCTAAGCGTGCTGGCATTACAGGTATGCATAGCACAGCAACAGTTTCTTTACCTCCCCAGCTGGAACACACAAAGGAGGAGATGTTCGAGTTGATTTTTAAGACAAGGGCAGCAGAATGAGCAGAAATGTCTGTGGGCAGAACTCTTGGAGAGCACAATAGATGAGATCCTCTGGCTGAGGAGTACCCATCCTGCAGGGGAGAAAGCTGTGCAAGACCCTGTCTGAATCTCTCTTGCACTCAGAATCTCTATTTGATGACTGGGGAAGCAGACAGCCTTTTTTCGCCACCCCTCCCCCAACCCTCACCTTGACCAAAGGGATAGAGGCTTTATCAGTCTGGCAGAGGAGTCTAAAAATATCCAGACTCACCAACTCTGGGGTTTATTCTCTCATCTGGGCGGCACCCACAAAGCTTTTGCCAATATAAATGGCATTTCCTTTGGTATTTTTAAAGATCAGAGAATCTGAGGGAATAAGCAAGCTGGACGGGGGCCTTTTGAGATCACAGCTTCCAAATGCTTCATGTTTCAAGTTTCCAAAAAAAAAAAATTATTTTTAAGGAGGCCCAAAAGGTTAGGCGTCCAGACAGTTCACAAAAGAAGGAACCAACCTAGTCAAAATCGTACAGAAAAATGGATTCCACCTCACTAGTAATAAAATCTAGATTAAAACACCCATGAGGCAGCTTTTGAAGCTGGCATATTAAGCAAGGATTTTTCAAACAAGCATGTCTGTGGAAGGCGGTGAAGGGAAAGTGGATTTCCCTCAAAGAAACACTTACTTCTCACTCTGAAGCCTTGTGAGTTTCCTGGGTTTCTTTACAGACAAAGAGGGTTGGGCAATTTGTCCTGGCCACGGGGCTCTGAGCAGACACAACCCGTGTGGCTTTCACAACAATGCAGGCCAAAGCAGGTGCATGGCCTCTTGGCCCGCACAGCCTCCTGGGGCACCTGGGGCAGGAAGGCACGTGTTAAAATGGGTATGTTGATTGGGCGTAGCGCTGCAGCAACCCTGCAATCCCAGGATTCCGGAGGATGTGGCAGGAGGATCGTGAGCCCAGGCCCAGCCTAACTACAGGATGAGAAGCTGCTCCCAAAGACAAAGTGCACCTATCAACCTGGGTCCCCAAGGGACCGTGTGTGCTTCCTTCTGGCGCCCTCTGTCCCTGGGTGTTCCTCTGAAATCTTTCTTCCTCTAACTCTCACATAGCTGGTACCTTTTTTGCATTTAGGTCTCTGCCCAAATCACAACTCCTCAGGGGATCCCTAAAAGGCTCAGCCTGTCCATCCCTCTCTCTCCCACGCTCCGTGTTCTGGGCGGTCCTATCGGGGTGTCTGCTTCATCGTTTTCCTAACAGCTTGCTTGTTTTTGAAATCCCGCTTTCACCTCAGTTTCCTCATCGGTAGGACTCAACCATGTCTAAGTGCCCGCCCCTTTCTAGTGTGACTCGGGGGACGCTTGGGCTGAACTGGCTTGTCCTTCCCAGGTCCACAGGGTCCCATTCTCGCTCCTCCTCCTTCCAGCTCCAGGGGTGGGGTGTCCCCTGTGATTGGTTCAAAATGGGCATGTGACTTCATCTGAGCCAATCAGAGCCGGTCCCGGGACTTTTCGGAAACACGTGGCCAGGTGTTCCCTTAGGACTGGGAGATGCTGCCAGGGAGGAGCTGAGTGCATTGCTGGGGCACCTGGACCCAGCTGTGCACGCAGGAGATCTTGAACCCTGAGTCATCGGAGCCAATAAATTCTACTTCTTCAAACCGCTTGCGAGGAGTTTTCTTGCTCTTGGAGCTAGAGCAGCCCCCCTACAAAGGTGTCTGTTGCAGCCCCAAATGTTTGCTTATCTCATTGGTTAGTTTCCCTCAGAGCTGCAGCTCCAGAGGCCCAAGGCAGGTGCTGCGTCCCTCTGCCCTCAGCTGGCCTCCAGGCCCCAGCCAAGTGACCGCAGAAGACAGAAAGCTCTGCAGCTCAGGGCCCTAATTGGTGAGCCACTCTGTCATTTCCAGAAGCTTCAGACTGTGTGATCTGAGCAATTAACCTTTCTGCAGAGGCCAAGGCCAGTTCTACCCCCGGGGCCATCCGCAGCATCTGTGTAACAGACGCAGTTCCTCAACCTGACTTGCTTTCTACGGAACAAACGTGGTATCATCCATCTCCCCCATTCCCACTGCCACTGCCCCGGTCCAGCCTGTGACCTCTCCCCAGCTCTTCCCACTTTCCTGTGCCTGCTCAAGTCCACCACAAACTGTCCCCTGTGACCCCGGCCACGGCATCAGCAGCCTCCCCACACCCCATCCTGCAAGTCCCGTGTCCCCAGTTCTTCCCCTCCCAGGTCTAGGCCCTCTGTCATGTCCCTCTCTGCCCAGTCATGGCACTTGCTTTGGCCAATGAGGCTTGAATGGATGCAACACCAGCCCATTACACAACTGGTGCAGCTTCTTCTTGGCACCTGTCAGTACCAGAGGCTGTGCCCAGGTTATGCCACCAGAGGATGAAGGACTTTCAGAGCAGGGCCAGTCCTGTTCATCCCCATGGAGGCCGGCCTGGGTCAGTGACTGTGTGAAACCCGGCAGCAGACCAGCCCGTGGGCAGAACCATCTCACCAACTCCCCGGATGTGCGAGCCCCGGAGTCCTGTCCTCTGCTCCTGCTGAGGGCAGTGAGTACTACTATCCAGGCTGCTGTGGCAGTAGGTAAGGGACACACCCTGCAGGGACCGTAGACACCTGCAGCCCTCACTTGCTCTTCTGTCTGCCTGGATGCCTTTCCTGTCCCACCTGTGATCTGTGCCCTGGCCTATTTTGTGTGGCTAGAACACAATACTCAGCCTGTGTCATTTATAAAGGACAAGATAAATGGATTCTCTCACAGTCCTGGCGCCGGGGAGTCCGAGATCAAAGGACCAGCACCCGGTAGAGAACATTTGGCTGCATCAGTGCTCAGTAGAAGGGGCAGGAGTGTGAGCCCGCTCCAGCCTGCCCTTTTTTACAAAGGCACTGATCCACTCACAACCAAAACATCTCTGAAGACTCCTCCTCCCAACACACAGCAGGGGACTGTTTCCAGCAGGAAATTTTTGGAGAGGAAAAAACATTTGGACCATAGCAGACTGCCTGGCCGACTCTCAATACCCAGCTCGGTATTTCACCCAGTGGAGGTCGTCAGCAACCCTCTTCCCAGGCCAGCGGCACCTCGCTCACTTCTTATGGGCAGAACCATCTCACCAACTCCCCGGATGTGTGAGCACCAGAGTCCTGTCCTCTGCTCCCGCTGAGGCTGGGTCCAATGGTGAGGTTCAGGTCCTGGCACTGCCACCTGTCAGCTCTGGGGCTTTGGGCCCATTGTTGTCACCTTGTCTGAACCTGTTTCCTCACCTGAAACTGGACATGCTGATGGTACGTCCTACCTCACAGACATTTGGGGGAGGGGCTGAGCTCAGTGTCAGGTGCACCCTCTGGCTGCTTTCCTTCTTACTGTGTTGTTTGTCTAGCTGAGATGCAATTATTTGCCTCTGCTTTAAGACCTAAGCCTGGGAGCTCAAGACCTTCACTTTGCTGCCTGCGGCCCAGGGCAGATCTCGCGTCCCTCTGCCCTTGGCATCCCTGATGGAAGGTTGGAGAAGGAGGAGGAACAGATGACCTATGCTGCACTGAAACACAAAGCTCAGGGAAGCAACGTAACTTTGGCATGCAATTACATAATGTGCATCTTTCTGGGTTCTATCTGGTCTCATCCATATTTGGGACAAGGACAACTATTGTGATACTTAGGAGAACAAACGATTCTCTTCAAGAGAAATACTACAACTAATACAACTACCATGTTGCAGGGGTTGGTTCCAGGCTCCAGCAGCGACCAAACTCTGCCGATGCTCATGTCCCTGAATATACAGTCATGCAGTATTTTATTCACCCTATGCACATCCTGCAGTAGACTTTAAATCATCTCAACATTTTACATCGTTGGGATGGTGGGTCACAGGAAGAAGTGGGTTTTTAGTAGAAATTTTTTTAACATTCCTTATGAATGTAAATTTGTCCTATTTAACTGAATATTCTTGGTGTAAAATCTTGTCGTGTGTATAAAAGTAAAAAGATCTCGAATAAAACCATAAAATCATTTCTAGATTACTTATAAAACCTAATACAATGTAAATGCTGTGTAAATAGTCACTGTATTATATTTTTTAGGGACTCATGGCAGAAAGAAAAGTCTGCACATATTCGGGACAGATGCAGTTTTTTCTAGGTGAGTTTTGATCCCCAGTTGGCTGAATCTGCACATGCAGACCTTGTAGACACAGAGAACCAGCTGTACTTACAAAACCCTTGCTATAGGACTGATGCTGTTCTACTCGAGTGGCCTATTTCAGCAGATTCAATCTTTACCAAAACCTCTGCTTGCCATGTCCCGTAGGTATCCCCACTTTGCAATCAAGAGACCCAAGGTACCCATGGCACATGGACCTGCCTAAGATCACACAGCTAGAAGGTGGCAGGACTTGGGTCTAAACCAGGTCGCTTGGCTCCATGGAGCTTCCTGGGTCCCAAGGCTGGAGAGATGTGGCAGCTGCAGGTTCCGCAGGGCTGAGGGGACAAAGTACAGCTCTGACCATGGCTCTGGGCTCAGCTTAGCTTCCTGCACCTCCTCTGGGCTTAGCCCCAGCCCTCCTGGAGTCCCTCTATCCATGAATCCTGGTATTAGTCCTATTAGTTACAGGATGCAGGCTTCATAATCCTGTCTCCCTATCACAGGTGCTGAAATGCGTACTGATACACATACAGCTGGTCATTCGTTACACTGGTGCTTTACACAGGCAGGAGCCTGCCTCAGTCTCCCCAAGCACTCCAGTGCCAGCCTGAGCCAAGGAAAGGACTGAGGCTCCAATACTCCAAGACACTGCCTGCTTCCTCCCTAGCAGCTGCCAGACCCTTCCACCCTTCTAGCCTGATCTGACTCCCTCAGCACATCTTGGCAGCCAGAATCCAGGACCTCACTGGGGTCAGTCTGGCTGCCTTTCTTCTCTAGCCTCATCTCTTCTACTCTCCCTCTTTCTGAACTCCAGACATTACTGGTCTCCTTGCTGTTTGGTGTGCTCATGTGTTCTCCTGCCACAGGGCCTTTGCACTTGCTGTTCCTTGCTCAGAGCATTCTTCACCCTGACATCCTCAGGCATGCTCCTCAACCTCCTTTGGATCTTTGCCCAAATGTCAGCTTCTAGGGGAGACCTAGTTGGCCTCTTCAGCTAGAATGCAAACGCCTCATTCCCTGCCACTCTTTACCCCTTGTCCAGGCTTCACTTTTTTGCACACTTATCACCATTTAATGGCACCATACGTTATGGTCACCATCCCTGTAGTTACCTGAGAAATTGTTTCTGATTTGATTTTTGTCTAGAGCCTCATGTATTTGCCTTGTTACTGTGTTGGTTTGGGGGATATTTTGCAAAGGGAACAATATAATACAGGACAAATATTTATAAGATTATGTATAATAGTCACCCAAAGAATGATATACAAAAAAGTGCAAGAAATCTGTCCACACACTAAGAACAAGGAAACTAGCCAAGGGCCTGGATCCCATGGAAATATCCTGCATAAGTTCAGCTGAAGACCTAGAGCCCATAACAATGTCTCATGCAGGCCTGTTTCATGGATTGGTGCCGCGAAGACCCAAAGGTCAGTGGTGGAATCTAGGAAGTCTGTGTCAGCAGGATGAAGGATCTGTGCTAGCAGGCTGAGGGGTCTGCACTGGAGCCAGCAAGCGATGCTCAGAAGAACCAGAGCTCCCCTGAAAGGTACCACAGCCATCGTCAGCAACAGTGAGGTCCCAAGCTCCTTTGATGATCAAGATGGCCGAGTTCCCATCAGGGAAGCCAACGCAGCAAGCTTCTCCAGGAAACTGGCAGTGCACCATCTTCCGCTCTGGAGCCAGGAAGGGATCCTCAGAGTGAGGACCAGAGCTCCCCCAAAGTGAATTGAAGCTGTTCTCAGTGCCAACAAGGTCCAAGCTCCTCAGGGGATGAAAATAGCCAAATTCATCAGGAAAGCCAACATGACAAGCTCCTCCAACAGAACCAACAGCTCCATACAGCTTCTATCAGCTCCCAACAGCCTTTCTCAGCTCCCAACAACCTCTACTCTGCTCCCAACAGCCTTTTTAGCTCCCAAAAGCCTCACTTCTCCTTCTCCAGTTCTGCCTCTTATGCTGCTGCCAATAGTCCCCAGGTGGGCCTCCCACACCCAGCACCAATGCTTACTTGGTTCAGCTGGGGGTTATGAATTGACCACCAGTTGTCAATCCATTACAGTTACTTCCATTGTTACCACTTCAGAGAGGCCAGGTGGGTGGCTTTCAGATTGTTGAAACTCATTGCCCTCTGGGGTTTTCCTGTGATGAGCTGGAAATCTAGGGTTGCATCTTATTTAGGTGTCTTCTCATTTTCTGGTTTTTGTTTTGTTTATTTGTTTTAGTCTAATTCCTGGGTTGATCCTTGTAAATTGCCTATGGTGAGTAGCTTTATTGCCAGTACTTAGAATCCTTAGGAAATGACTACTTCTCAGAGGTGTCTTCCAGATGTAGCTTGCTTTTGGGTTTTGAATCTGTTGCAATATCCTACTTCTCTAATTTATTGGGGATTAGAAGTTACTGCCTATTGGCCCAGCCCCTGGTTGTTTGGCACTGGACTGTAGTATTTTTGATGACCCTTCGGCAATCTCAGCCTTGGTACACCAGGGAGAACAACTGATTAGAACAATTATGTCACTTTGGCTAAAGTGGTACAACCAGCAATAACAACAGCATCAAACACAGCCCAGAAAATGACAAACTGAGGTAACTATTAATTTGCCACCTTTCATGGTATGAACTAGATTTGTGGTTCTATAACAAAATTTAAAACAAACCAGAAAAAAAAAAATAAAAAAAATAAAACAAACCAGAAAATTGTATGCAGTAAATAAGCCTTCAGTACAGGGATTTTACCTTCAGGGAAGAAAACTCAAAAGGAGTTAGCAGAAAAAAATAGAGAAACAGAAGAAAAGGAAGAGATTAGAAGTAAGGCTGGAGGACAATGGGAGATCATGCAAACTTTGGGAAACTGGTGAAGAAGACAAGGGCGAGAAAGGAGGACAAGAGGAAGAGAGGAGAGAAGGAATAAATACAGAGAACAGAACAGAATAACCACAAAAAACTAGAAACCATATCCACACTCATATAGAAACAAAAACAATCAAGAAAAAAACAAAAGAAAACAAGAAAAGAAGTCCACTTTGAGGTGTATCTCTGCTGTCATGACACAGGCAGAGAGAGCCCAGATCTGAGTTGATTAATCCCAGCAAGCCAGCTGTAGCTTTATGGTGGGGTATTAGATAACCCCAGGGAGCCTGCACCTTTAGTTACCCTGAAGTTCAGGCTGGTTTCAGGCAGTGAGGCTGGAACCAGAGCCCCCATCCAGCCTGCAGCAGTCTGTGCACCCACTCTGGCTTGAACTTGATGCCCTGACTTCCTGCCAACTTGAACTCGGCTCCCTTACCCCGACTCTTATCCCAATACTAGGAGCTGCTAAATGGAGCAAGCAATCTCTCTGAGTTCCAAACTCAGCTGGCCCTTCTTCAAGATAGCTCCCAGCCAGTCGCACTCTCCCAGGGGATGTCTGAACCCAAATAACACATCAGCCTACTTTATTCCACCTATGAGTTTCTCCATGGAGGCCTCTCAGTTCCCCAGTAGTCACTGTGTGTCTGCAGGTTGAAACTGCCCCTTCCATACAGTGAGTCCAGGCTCAGGAAGAGCCACCTCCTCCTTCTTCATTGAAGTCTCTCTCTTTGCTCTACCTGTGGGCTTCAATTCTTGCCTCCGATCACTCCTGGATCCCCTATGGATGTGGGATTTTGTCTCATTTCTATGTCTCTGTACCCTACTACCTTGAAGCATGCCTGGCACATAGTAGGCACACAGTAATTTTTATTGGATACACTAGTAATTATCTTGTCTGCTTTGTTTGGAGGGGTCTGGGCTGGGGCTTGGTCTGTCCCTACAAATCCCATGCAGGTTTGTCTCCCACCACTGTCCCACCATCCATGCACCCAAGCTCCCACGTGTCTCAGGCCCAAGCTCACTCAAGGCAAGGTGATTGGCCTGAAGACTAAAGGTCTGGATATTAGGTCTTTCTAGTCGCAAAGCTTTGGTGGGCATGATCATCAGGTCAAAACATGAAGATTAAAATTTATGAAGGTCCAAAGATAGCAAGGTGCGGCACGACCGCTGGAAAGTCAAGTCCCAGCATTGGTGGAGGGAGTATGGGAAGAGTGCATTCAATCTGGAGACCACTCTGGCTTTGCCTAGTGTAGCCACCTATGTCCATATCTTATGCTTGGGAATCCCAGTTCTGTTTCTACTAGTGAAATAAATTCTTGCACCATAACAGAGAATCCTCAGAATAGCTCAGTTTGAGATGGAAAAACTGGAAATGACCAAATGATCACAACAACAGAATAAACAAATACATTGCTTGTATTTGTGCCACAGAATACTATGCAGCCATGAAAAGAAATGCGTTGTCAATGTAGAGGAATCCTAAGGACACAATGTAATCCAAGTGTGGTGGTGTATGACTATAATCCCAGCACTCTGGAGGCAGAGGCAGGAGAATAGAACATTTGAGCCCAGCCTGGTAATTTATTGACTTGAAATTCTCATGTCAAAATTTTTGTTTAAAAGTACAGGGTGGTGCTAGGGATATATCTTGGTATGAAGGCCCCAGGTTTAATCCCCACTACTGCAAAAAAAAAATCCACAATATAAACAAGTTATAGGATAACACAGGTATTTTCTAGTCTATCCAAAGTTCAAAAATAAGCCTAGCTATACAATCTGTTCAGAGAGACAAACTTGTGGCCAAACTAGGAAGAAATAAAAAGGAATGTTAGATGCAGAACTCAGAAAAGACCTTTTGAAGGATGGGGTTGAGATTGAGGTGGGAGACCCAGGAATTCAAAACTAAAAACGATGTCGCGCTGCTTGAATTGGAGGTTCACTGCGCTTTTGCTGCTGATTTTGAACTTATTTGCACAAATAATCTTTTGCGTTGCATCATATGTGATGAAGTTACTTTTTTAAAAATGGAAAACCATGATTTGGGTAAGTTAGAGGAGGGGCTGGCAAAGTATGGTCTGTGGAGTAACTCTGCTAATAAAGTTTTATTGGAACAGTACCACAACCATTCGTTCAGGCACTGTCCATGGCTGCTTCCAACTACAAGAGTGGGGTTCAGTAATTACAACACGATGGAGCCCACAAAGCTGCTTTGTACTACCCAGATATTTACTATCTGGTCCTTTTTGAAAAAAAAAAAAAAAAAGCTCCCTGATCCTTGGGCTAGAGCAATGAGAAACACACATTGAGCTTAATTATTTTAAAATTTCCCACATTTTTAACATTTAAGACTAATCCATCTTCATTATTAGGGATTTGAAAAATACACAAACATGTTTTTTAAAAAAGCAAAACAATTTTCCATATAGACATGTACAAAACAACCAATTTTCCATATAAAGCCAACATTCAGCAATAACCACTGGTAAAAAACAAGGATGGGGGGCTACTGCCTGGCAGGCCTTTTGAATGTATATGAAAGCCCCCATCACTGAGCAGGATCATGCTGAGTATGCAATTTTGCACCCTGTTGCTTTCATTTAATATCATCTCTCAGGAGCATTTTTATGTGTCATTTAATGACATTGCATTTTTACTATTATAAGTAATGATGCAATTAGCACCCTCATACACATGTCTTTGTTGACAATATGAAATATTATATAGTTGTCCAAAATGAATTCTTCAAGGAATCTTTAATGATATAAAGACTGTCAGGGCTGCATTATTTATACCAGCAAAACAACCAGAGGCAATATGAATGGCCTGGCAGGAGGAGAATCATTACATGAACTTGGTCCATCATCAGCGAGAATATTCTGTAGCTTTTAAGTGTCATGAAGAATGGAAAAACGGTCTTCTCTCTGAGCCTTGGTTTCCTGAGGCTGGGAGGATAATACCTCCCAGAGTTCTTATAGGAGGATTTTTTGAAAGCATCTTAGCACAAATGAGCCTAATATGTAGGTTGCAGGCCCTGTGCTAGCTTCTCTAACTAAATAATGACAGTACATGGATGGAGGAGGAAGAGCATATGACCAGGTTGCTCAGTCAGCCCTGCATCCTACCAGCTGCTTAATATGTTGTTATGGTTGATACATTGTGTCAACTTGGGGAGTCCAGAGATTAGGCTGAGTGACTCAGCAGGGAGCCAGGGTGCTTACTTTGTACACATCCTGAGCCTGTGGAAGAGGAGGGCATGGAGGTTATGTGGTGCTACACACCCCCTTGGGTGGGGATAGCCTATTTACTATGTAAGGGAGGTAGCAAGAGGTTGCTTGCCAGCAATTCCTTCCTTTTTGCTGGCTGTGTTTGCTGTGCTCTGCCGCCATGAACTTTTGCCCTCTGCCATGAGCCACTCTGCCTCTGAACCAGCCAAGTATGGACTGAAACCTCCACAAACTGTAAGCTAAATAAACCTTCCCTTCCTTCATTTTGGGTGTTGGGTATTTTGTCACAGCAATGAGAGAAAAGTAACCAAGACAATCACCCCTGGCTACACCCACCCTTACATGGAAATACCAAGTGCCTGGCCCCAGACAAGTGGCAGGCAGCTCTCTTCTGCCTGCACTTTGGTGTGCTGTGATTCCTGTCCCCATATCACTTGTGTGATCATTGAAAGGCCATGATCCCAAAGGGGCTTCGGGGAGAACCAACCTAGAACCAAGACAGGAGCAAACAACTCAACACTGCAGGCACAACACGGCCGCCACCAAGCAGGTATTGGTCAGAGGTGGAGCAGAGCCCGACCTGGGAAATGGGTACCTGTGAGAAAGGGTGGAGGCGCAGAGGGGCAGCCCCTGGGAGGATGTGGGTGTGGGATTGCATGTGGGTGCGGGTGGGTGCAGGTGTGCACACACACACAAACACACACACACACATGCGCTCGCACACGCACACACGCGCACACACGCATGCACACATGCGCCCGTGCACACACGCACACATGCACGCACCATGAAGGATTTGAAAATTTACCAGAAAATAAGGAGGGAAGGATTTGAACAGCCAAAGGAGTCTGGTGATTTAGAGGGAGTTTGCCAGACTTCCATTTCAGTTACAAAAAGATATATTTGAAAGCAAAGAAACCCATGAACAGCAGGAGGCTTCATGGGTCCATAAATAAAGGGTGGGCTCCCAGGACAGGGCTTGGTGCCAACAAAGCACAGGGCATGAATTTGCGGGCTTTCTGGTCCCCAGGCACACAGTCCTCAGCACTCATTCACTTACCTAATATTTTCTGAGCACCTACTAGCTGCAGGGCACCAGGCACACAGCTAAAAATGGACTAAATGGGTCCTCTCTCCGGGAAGATTAAAAATAAAGAAGCTTTTAAAAGGCAACGGGAACTAGGTGCAGTTGCTCGTACCTGTCATCCCAGCAGTCTGGGAGGCAGAGGTGGCGGGACTGCAAGTTCAAGCTTAGCCTAGGTGATTTAGCAAGACCCTATCTCAACATTTAAAGAAGAAAAGGGGTTAGAGACATAGCTCAGTGCAAGGCCCTGGGTTCAATACCCAGTACCACCTGGGAGCATGTCAGGTAGCAACAGCCCCAGCAGAGAGATTGAAGGCACAGGCTCTGGAGCCTGAAAGCCTGAGCTTAGGTTCTGGCTCTGCAGCTTACAAGGTAGACACACATTGAAGGTTTTTGCACTGAGCATCCCCATAGCCTGAACATGTCTGCACCACTAAGGCCCACACTGTTCCCTCTGAAGAAAAGGTCATTGGCTGGACAGGAGCCACCTCACCAAGGAGGGAGAGAGGCCTGTCGTCACCTCTGGTGAGGCGGGGATCAATGCTGCTGTATAATCTGCCCTCCAGGGCTCCGCAGGGACCCATCTCCAGGGAGACCACATCCTTGCGCAGCCCCTTTCCTGCTGCATCCTGCCCGCATCTCTCCCCTTTCCCTGAGTGCAGCTCTTTGAAAGACAACTGCGGGCTCCAGAATTCCTGCATCAAGCTCTACTTCCAGGAAGCCAGGCTTGGGTCACCTTGTCCTCCCTAGGAAGATGGGGCGCTTGTTCTCAGGGTTGCTAGAGTGCATACATTTCTATGTACACTCTAAAAAAGTATGTGGCACCTTATTAGGGCCACTTGCACTGATCATTTTTAATGAAAAAGTAAAAGTCTTCAATGCAAGAAAAAATGTCTAGAAAGCGGCTCATTAGTTAGGAGTATGCAGGAAAGATTTCCATGAGATGATATTTGAGCTAAAACCTCAGTAATGGGAAGGAGTCAGGGAAGTAAAGCGCAGATGAAAAGAAACCCACACATACACAGCAAGCGCAAAAGGCATACGGTAGAGACAAGCTTGCCTTGTGCTTTATTTCTACAACATCAGGTCCAGGCAGCTGGATGGTCAGAGACTTTTAATAAGGGTCTGGCCTCATTTAGTTTGCATTTGCACTAGATCATTCGGGCTACTGAGTTGAGAATAGATGTGTTGGCTTAGCCAGGACTCCCTGGTAGCTGCAGGAGCATGGAACATGCCTTTAAAGGCCTGAGGATGAACCTTACATCCTGACATCAAGGACCTCAAATCCACAAGGGGTGGTAGGTCTGGGCATAATGTGCTAATATGCACTGACACAGAGGGCCAGGCAGACGGGAGGGACTCAGGAAGGAGTAGGCGTGAGGGTGGGCAGGAGCTGGACCTCAGATAAGGACGGGAATGCAGATGCGGAAAGGAAAAAGGTGTTCTGGGTACAGGGAACAGAATGAGCAAAGGCCCAGAGGTGGGGAAGGAGGACGCTGCTGAGGACAGTTAAGGAGTCCGATGATCTCAGAGAATATAGGATGCTTTCATCTGAGGCCAAAGAGAGAAAGCGAAGCCAGGGTATGGAAAATCCTGAGTCCCAAGGCAGTGAAGAATTATTCACAGAATTTTAAAACCGTGAGCACTAAGCCACCTTTTTCTTTTGCCTGTGAATGTAAAATTGGTATCAGGCCTCTCTTACTTGCAAAGAACAGAAAATACAAGTGAAAAAGCAGATCTGATTCAGGCTCGGCTGGATTCAGGACTGGGCCCTCTCTGTTAACTCTACCTTTGCCCTTTGGGGTTTGGGACTCAGGCTTGGCGCTGTGGTAAGAAAACAGCTGGATGCCAAGGGGGTTCTCAGGAGCCAAAGAAGAAAAAAAAATCCCTGAGTCATAGCAAATATCCCTAGTATGGCGGATGTCAGGCTACCAATCTGATGCCATGGAGTGTCAAGTTCAAAAATGTGAAAAATTGGCTCTTGGGGTCATAGGAAACAGCCCCAGTCACCTCGACTACATCTAACCATCTCCCGACCCAGCGGACACAATCCCCTTCTCCTGAGGTTGCAGCAAGCACATCACTGCATCTCATAACCTCCGTCCTGATCCTGGGTCCGTCTCCTGATCAGTTCTCATGGCCAGTAGAGGGTGGTGCTGTGGTTGTTATAGACCTGGGTCTCCTGCTTCAGTCATAAAGCATAGGGCCTGAGCATGGGAAGGCTTGCTCGATGCCCAGGGAGAAGACAAAGTGTGGTCACTGTAGGAGGCAAACACAACACACTCATCCTATTAAACTAGCGTGAAGAAGTGGTAAGGACCCAACTGGAAAATGGACATGAACATTCTATGAACTAGGAAGCCCCACCGAGGTTCTCTAACTTATGGGACATTTTTATTCTTGGTCTGGTGCTCTAAGCTGCTGATCCATCAGACTTCAAGTATCATCTGATACTACAGAAGACACCTCCAAGGATGTGTGGTCTGAAGATGAATGAGTCATCGTCTCTTTTTCTTTACCCAGGCCCAACAATGCTAATAAATCACAGCACTCTCCCTCAGAGCCCGGAGTCCCTTCACAATCCCTCTCTACGCAGCTCTCCCAGCAAGTACAGTGCCACCAATTGAACAAAGCAGCTGTGGGGGACTCAGTCCTTTTGTTCTCCGTTGAACTTGGTCCCAGTCATCAGGAGCCAGAGTCAAGACCGGCCCAGCACTGAGTTTGTGTCACTGAGCAAGTTGTCAGCAGAGCCTGAGTGCCCCCACTCTCTAGCCAACCTGTTGCTAACCAAGACAACTCAGTGTGGAGGAATGAGTCAGGGTGTGGGGGTGCCCACAGGGGCAATGGCTTCCCACTGCTGCTAGAATAAATTCCAGATTCCCTCCCCTAGCCACCACCTTCCTTTCTGACCCCATCTCCTAACACCCTCTATGCCCCAGGCATTCTGTTTCCTAAAATATGCTCAGCCCAGTCCCACCTGATAGCCTTTGTAGGCTCTCCCCACAGAGCACAGGCTGGCACCCTTACTGCCTAGCCCATAAGTCCAGGAAGACAGCTCTCCTTTCTTAGAAAGTGTGGCAGAAACATCTAACACCCTTCATAGCAGTCAGAAGAGGGGGTTCTGATTGGCTCAGCGTGGATTCTGTTCCCCTCATCGCCCTAACCACCTCAACACAGTGATGGAGAAGTTGCATCTCTTTCAAAAGAGGGGGACAGGGTTTGTTATTATATCCCAGCTGAGGACAGAGAGCCCACACTGTTTGATTTTCTGGGGTAAGTAGAAGAACCCAGACCTCTCCGTGTTTATTTCCCAGGAGCAAAGGATGCAGCATGAGCGATTTCTTCCACCTCTTCCAGTGAGGGTCCATCTATGCCCATGGCAAACGGCACCCTTACGGGGGGCAGGGCTGAAATGGGAAGAGGCTGGGGACCCTTGGCTGGGGAAAAGAGACTATGGCTGGGTCAGAGTGTCCTCCTTTGAGACACGTGTAAAACCCCCCGCTGCTGGCCTTCCCGTAGTCACCGTACTTGGGCCAAGGAGCAGGGGCCAGCAGCGAGCCTTCCGTGCACTTGCTGACCCTTGCCTACAGAATTTTTTGGATGCTAGCCTGGCTGCCTGAGGCCAAAAAAAAAAAAGATCTGCACCTGAACCTGAGCTGTCAGCACACCAGGCTGATTTAATTAAAGTGAGCAGGGCTATGAAGCCATTACCTAACGATAGGCAGAGTTCGCAGGAGTCCTCAGGAGGCAGGCACCGCCGCCAGGGGCTGCCCCACTTCCCGCTCCCCACCTGGGCTGTGTGGCCCTCTCGCTTTTATCGTCTGCTCTGCTGCAAGTGTGTTCCCTGTTCGCTATCTGATCTCGCAAAATGGGAGTGAGACATGTTTTGCTCAGAAAAATGCAGAGCAGCCAAAGGAGCTTGGACCAGCCCCTGGGTACAGCCGCCATGCCGGGAAGTCGCTGTTCATCACTGCACGCTCCTGTCACCCTCCCAGCCAGCGGCCCGCAGGAGCCCTCTGATGGGCTGAAAGGCCCTCAGGGAAGCTGTAATTAAATCCCAGAAGATTGCCAATTCCCCCGCTGGTAAGGGGAGAAGAGAGCAAGGCACAGCAGGCGTGTCCAGACAGTGACAGCCGAGCGGGGACGCAGGCAGCTCCGGCTGCAGTGGCCAAGAGCTGGGGAGACGTTTGCTCACAGGGAATGAGGGGCCAGATCGAAGCAGGCGATTTCTGCCCCGACCCAGGCTGAGATGGGATGGAAACTTTTACACCGTGTCAGATGGAGAGAAATCAGCTCTGGTCCCTACTTCCTCTAAAATTCTATGCCCCATCAATCCACCTGGTGAGCAACAAGGGCTGCAGCCAGCGCAGTCTCTGCAGCATAAATCCAATTGTGTCATCCCCTGCTCGCAGGGCTGACCTGCCCCTGTACAGCCACTCGGAGGCCCCACATATTGAAATCCTTTTGTCCCTGGTCATAGCAGTAAGTAGCTGCTGTGTTAAGCACCTCTACATACCCACCAAAGCCACCGCCCCCGAGGCTCTGGGCTTGCCGTCCAAGACTTGGTTCAGCACCATGGCCAGGGCCTGCTTCGCCTGCCTGTGTTGTTAGAAGGTGAACATCCCCATTGCAAAACCGTGGGCTTTCCTCTGTCATATCTTTTTTCATTTTCTTTTTCCCAGCAGCATGATATCCAAGACCTTCACACTGAGCCACACCCCAAATCTTTTTAAGTCACTAATGTGCCAGGTATGGGCCCCAATGTGTGACCCTCCTGCCTCAGTCTCCCAGAGTGTTGAAATTACCATGGCTGGCTCTGGCATGTTTTTTATGAGCGCCGCCACTGCTAACTTTCTAGCCTCACACACAGTGACCATGAACCCCGCCTACATGAATCCCCTACCACCCCTGACACAAGACATTATGGAACATTCTCCCTATCTGGATTCCCTTCCCCCTCATCGTTTCTCCAAAACTCCTATTCATCCTTCAGTGGTGCCCTGGGTGTTGTGGCCAAGAACAGATGACACGGGTAGCTACGCAAAGAACTGGCTCGAAAGCCTGGACACTTCCCTATGTATAACTAGTCCTCTGTCTTTTTTAAAGTTCTTGTTCTGCTGCTGTGTCTTAGGCTGCAGCCCCCTCCGAAGCGGAGGGCCCTGCCTTGATCAGGCTTGTCTCTCATCATTATAGGCTCCAGCCAGAGATGGAGAGAGAGACGAACGCAGCAGGATGTCACAATTTCTAATAACTCAAAGCAACCCCCAAAAGACCACCCGGGAGGGTTCCCTGCTTTCCCAAGTACAGACTGTCCTGCAATCAGCTCACTGATGAGCAGAGCACAATAAACAAATCCGTCAACATTTCATTCTTTCGCCCTTGTTCTGACCAGGCCTGTACGCATTTCCCGATCCATCATGCACCCTTCCGGCCTGAAAATGACTTACTTCTCTTTCCTCTGCACTACCCGGCTCCTCCATCTCTCGTGTGACCACAAGAACATCAAAACTGCAGTTTCTCCCCTTCATCATGCCGGTGTCTCACAGTACCTTGCTGCCCAAGATACTTGCCCAACTCCATTGATCCAATGTATTCTATTTTTACTAACAAAAAAAAAACCAACCACAAAATATTGCCCAACATGCATAACCATATCATCATGCTTTTCCCATCACCTACCTTTGAGTAAATATTCTAAGTGAATGTCCCCATTCCATTAGAATCGATTGCCCCCATGGTCGATACACCCACCACCTCCGTGGGAAGATGGACCTGTCATGCAGATGCTGAGCTGCCTTCCCAAGTCCAGATCTCCCCACTACCTTCCCTTTGTTGCCTCCGCATTTTTCTTCGTCCTCGGACTCTGGATTTCAGCACCGACCTATGGACAGCTCCTCCAGGACCACCGCTTCTGATTGGCGCCATGATGGACGGTGCTTAGTCCTACACATACGTCTCGCCTAAACAGACAGGTGAAGGTTTCACCAGTAGGTGCTTGTCCCTCTACAACAGCTCCAGCAAACATACATCATTTGAGTGTACCGTTTGCACAAAGCAATTTGACAAATGAAACCTGTATTGGCTGGCTGCATAAAGTCCAGTTCAGAGAAATGAGTGGGACATGATCGTCCAGCTTTACTGTGCTGCTCCTGGATGGGGCCAGGCCTCTCTGTGGCATTCAGCGTACCAACACCATCTGGGTGACTGTTACTGAGCTGCTGCCTCTGCCACTGTGTCCCCAGGAGGCTTCAGAACCTGCATCCCTGGCCAAGGCCATCTCCCCCTCCTGCAGCCCTGAAACACACTGCTAAAACCGTACACTCAGTGCATCTACAGTCTAATGGCAAAGGGAGGATTTTATCTAGAAATCCATGGCACAAGACCAAGCACAGACACTGTTTGGAAGCTGTTTTCCAGATATACCCAGAGACAATGCCATAGTGATTAAGAGCACAAACTCTAGAGCCTATGTTCAAATTTTGTTTCCACCACGTCCCTGCTCTGAGACTTTGGCCACATTACCCAGCCTCTCTGAGGCTCAGTCTCCTACAATAAAATGGAATTAATAATAATAGCACTCACTTGTGGGGGTTTGTGAGGATTAATTCAGTTTAATATTAAAGTGCCAGGTACTTACAAAGTACTGAAATGAATAAAAAATTACATAGACACAAATTACATAGACGTATAAGTATATACAAATATATAAATATGATAGATGACATGGCATTTATTATTTATATTATGATTATATATCATAATAGGGGGTTGTCACAACAGGGAGCTTTCTCATCTCACACAAGAGGAACCTAGAAAGGACAGTATCTCTTAGCCCCAGGACTGGCTAGGCAACTTGACAGTCTGCTCACAGATGAGGCTCCCTCCACACTGGTGCTCACCGTCCTGACGTGTGGTGGGTGGGCTTCTTGTCACTTTGACCCAGGCTGCAGCAGGAGGGGAGACTGATTCTCACGTCTCCTGGCAGGAGTAAGAAAAGCCTCTGCCACTTCTAAACCAAACCTTTTGGAGGGGATAGGACAACCATCTTGACTTAGGCCAATCAGGATTCTGGGCTGGGCTGGGGACTTTGGCTCACCGTCCCCAGGGGTGGGCCACTGAACAAAACCAGCTTCCTTTCAGAAGGAGAGGAGGGTAGACAGATTGGGAAGACAGCTAACGGTGTCTGCTTTGTTCCTTGTTCGGACATTTCACTTATGTTCAGCTTGGAGGAGCCACGAATTCTGAGCAAAGAAATTAAATTAAGTTAACGGAGGCTGCATTTGACCCAGACTTTCCAGAATGTAGAAATGTCACAGCATGTTGGAGGAGCCAGCATTTCAGATAGCAAGTCCTGTATGAGTAGCGCCCCTGGGGAGCTGGGGGATCCAGGACTAGAAGTGAGGAGGGACTGAGGAAATAAAGAGGCTCTACTGAGGCTGTTTGGGGGAAGAGGCCAAGCGCTGATGGAGGGAAGCCACTGGCAGTCTCAGAAAAGAGACACAGAAAAGCTGAGCTTTGGGAAGAGAGAACCTGGCTGTGGGTCCAGGCTGTGCAGGCAGGGGAGGCAGTGAAGGCAGACCCGTCAGGAGCAGCCACAGCCATCTCAGGTGGGACCATGGCTCCTCCCAGGCCTGTGCTCATGCAGCAAGCTGGGCCCCGCGGCACAGGCAGGGCCTGCATTTCAGGACAGGAACGGAAGGGCAGAGGTGACACAGTGGACAATGGCATTGTAACCTGAGCCGGCAAAGGAGAGGAGGCAGAGGAGGCACCGAGACTAAGGCCCTGCATGGGGCGCCCACGGAGTCCTGGGTCCCGGGCCATGCGCAGGGGCTTCACACAGTGACAAAGATTGGCCTGGGAGGTTCAAAAAAATGCTGTCTCTGTCTGGTTCTTAGGCTGGACGTGGCTTCCCCAGGATGCACTTCATGCCAATCTGCCATACGACCCAGCCAAACCACTCCTCAGTATACACCTGAGGGACTACACGCACTCATCATGGCACAGTTCACCACACACAAGTGATGGAGTCAGGCCTGGGTGCCTGTGAGTGGAGGGATGGTCAGAATGTATATGACAGAATGTCATATACACAAATGGCATATTATTCAGTCATGAAGAAGGACAAGATGATGTCATTTGCAGGAAAATGGGCGAAACTGAAGATCATTGTGTAGGCAATAAACCAGGCTCAGAAAGACAGGGATCACGTGTTTGTTCTCATAGGTGGCACCTAGACTAAAAAGAAGACATGAAAATAGAAGGAGCCTGTTAAAGAAGAGGCAGAGAAACAAAGGGAGGGGAGGGGGTGATGGGTAGATAAGATCAAGGTATATTGTATGCACTCACGTATGAAAAGGCCACAGTGAAGCCCATTACTCTGTATAATGAACATGTACTAATTAGTAAATAAATAAATGGAGCCTATAATCTCACCATTCTAGGAGGCTGAGACAGGAGAATCACCAGTCCGCAAAGTCTGGGCAATTTCGTGACTTAGCAAGATCCTATCTCAAAAAAAAAAAAAAAAAAAAAAAAAAAAAAAAAAAAAAAAAAAAAAAAAAAAAAAAAAAAAAAAAAAAAAAAAATATATATATATATATATATATATATATATTTAAAAGGGGCTGGGATGTAGCTCAGTGTAAAAACCCTAAGTTTAATCCTCAGTACTGAAAAAAAAATAGAAATACTACACACCCAGCCATCAGGACCTCATAAAAGCACATCTGTGAGCCAGGCGTGGTGGTGCACAGCTATAATCCAGGACTCTGGAAGACTGAGGCAGGAAGACCACAAGTTCAAGCCCAGCCTGTGCAATTTAGCAACTTAGCAAGACCCTGTCTGAAAATAAAAATACATTTTTAAAGGACTAAGGATGTAGCTCAGTGCAATTCCTGGTCCCCCCCCAAAAAAAAAAACACACAAACAAACAAATGAAAATCTATAGAAACATGTGCCCCAGACAGAGACTTGTATGGGTTTGACTTGGTCCTTGCCTGCCTCTTGACCCCTCCTGTGAAGGCCAACAAAATCCTCTGGAACAGAGAGAAAACCAAATGAAGCCACAGTCCAGGCTGTCTCCACGCCTCATCCCAGGTGGAGGCCTCTAACCACATTCCTCCCTACAGCTGGGCCACCAGCTTCCTGCCATACTTGGTGCTGGTGGCCACAGCCAGGCCACACAGGGAGTGGCGGGTTCACAGGGTTGCCAGCCACCCATGTTGGGTCCTGTCAGCCCAGGAGCAAGTTTAACCCCAAGTGGCTTTGATGTGGGCAGAAGCCACACTCTGTGGAGTGCCACCCCGGTCCCCATCCCTCAGCCAGACACCAGCCACTCGTTCATTACAAGCAGAGTCCGCTCAAGGTGCCCAGGTTCCTGTCCCTCTTGGTTTCCTCCTGCTGAACTAGGAGACACCAACTGTCTCCTAATCACAGGATGGCGGCACACCAAGATGAGGAAGAACGGAGGTCCCAGAGGGTGGTGGCTCTTCTATGAGAACAGGCAAATATTAGATATCATCTGCATAGCTGAACCTTTAAAATTAGTCTGGCCCAGCAGAGCAGGCCTGTAACCCCAGCACTCTGAGAGGCTCAAGCAGAAGGATGGACCAGTATGAGCCCAGACCGGGCATCTTATTAAATTTCTTACAGACCCTATCTGTAAGAAATAAAAAGCAGCCGGTGACGTACCTCAGCATGAAGCCCTGAGTTCAATCCCCGGTACCATCATTAATTAAATTACTTATTTTTTAATTAAATAATTTAACTAAACAAACAATGCACAGGTCCTACCCCAGTCCAACCACTCCAGGTTTTTGAGGCGCAGAAAACTCTGCACCCACCCTGCCACATGGGGATACAGGCTCCTGGAGGTCACAGTGGGTGGACTCACCCTGTCTGTCTCCCTGTCTTAGCTTGCAGCCAACACCTCTCCCCACCCTGGTCCTTGTGGTTTGGGACAGGCCTCACTCCCAGCCCCAAGGAATGTTGCAGGGGCAAAGTCTTGGCCAGTCAGAGTTGTGAAGCTCCCTGCAGAGAGTGACTGACTTGGGGAGAAGTAGCCCAAGCCAGCCGAGGGAGAATCAGCACTGGGCCTTCTATGGATGCTGCTAAGGCACAAAAGCCCTTGGTCCCATGGGATTGTATACATGGGCTCCTTGTCTGGCAGTCCTTTGGCCACCACCCGGAGACATTCTGCCTGTGAGCAAAGCCATAACAGGCAATCACAAAGTCAGAAGTTGAAAAGAGACAGATTCCAGTGATAGAGTTGGAGTCCTGGATCCAGCCATGCCTGAAGGTTGCTTTCAGTTCCTTGAGCCTTTCTCAGTCACATCTCCTCTCCTCCTCTCTGCCTGTCCCAGCTGTGTTTCTGTGGCAGATGATTTTTAAAAGTCCTGACAGACGTGGCGGTCACTGCACGTCTACTCCACAGAGAGCTTGGCAAGGTGAGGCTGTGAGCCAGATCCATCCTACCTGCCCCGGGGGAGAGAACAGAGCATCTGCTGCAGGATCCCAGCCCTCGGCTCTTATCCACCGCATCCCCTTCCTTACCGTGATCTCTTCTAGTGTATGGGGTCCCTGCAGCCCAGGTAACCCCATGAGGCACTCTAGAAGTCATTCCCTGTTATGCAGGACTTCCTGGGGGCACCTTGGGTGTGCCGGAGTCGGAAGCCTGGGGCTCAGCCCAGCTCTGCCTCTTGGTCTGGGCTGGGGCTTGCACGCCTCTTCGAAGGAGGGTCTCCTTATCTTCATTCTCTGAGTTTTGGTGTCTTCTTTGAGACCCAGACTACTCTTAGCAGCCGTGTAGCCCCTCTGAGTTTCAACTGCCCCATGTATAAACTGTAGTAGTTTATAGAATTCCTTCTTGGTGCAAAGGGCTACTCTAACTGTGGGACACTCTTCTGTGATGCCTCCTTAATCCTACCTGGCTTCCCTCTCACCCACTTGAGTCTGATGCTGCCTTCCCAGGGAGGTCTTCCTAGACAGCCACATCAATCATCAGGACCCCCCTTGCCACCTCATTCTCATTAGCATTTGATACCAGCTCACACACTGGCCATGTCACACTGGGTCGTAGGTTGTCTGAATTTCTCTGGTGGACCATAAACTCCACGAAAGCAGGATTATTTTCATTCACTGTTGTATCCTCAGGGCCTAGCACAGAACCCAGCACATAGTAGGTGCTCAATAAACATATATCAACTGAATGAATGGATTGAACCTTCACAGGCAACCAGAAACATCCTGTATCTCCTAAGGTGATAATCATGATCCCAGAGAATTCGATGTGCAGGAGATACTGAGCACATAGTAGGTCTGCACCAGGTGGGGCTCAGAAACGCTGCTGTCTTGATTTACAGGGCAACCTGACTCAGGCTTCTGGGGGCTCTTTTGTCAGCTCACTCAAGGTGATTCATCAGAAAGAAAACAGGGCGGGCCTGGTATATCCCCAGGTTCAGAAACTGTAGCTTCAAACAAATACAAGTGAAAACTATTGTTAAAAAAAACTGTGTCCATACTGAATACAGACTTTTAAATTATTACTTCCTAAACAATACTGTTTAACAACAACGCGCGTAGCATTGATGCTGCATTAGGTATTGTAAAATAATCTGGGGCTGGTCAGAAGTGCAGTAGTCAGCTTTCCCGTGGCTGGGATGAAACACCCAACACGCCCCACTGAAAGGGGAGGAGGTTTAATGTAGCCCACGGTTCCTAAGTTTTCGGTCCAAGTTCAGCTGGCTTCAGGCAGGCAGGTGCCAGGAGGCCATGATGTGGCAAAGCCGCTCACTTCCGGTGGCCAGGAGCTATAAGCTGCTCACTTCTGGTGGCCGGGAGCTACACCTTGGAGAAGCCTGACAGCAAAAAACGCATCTCCGAAGGCCACCCCCAGGGACCCCTCCTCAACCAGGTCCCACCCATAAACAGCACATTCAGCTGCAAACGACAGTGGATTATTCCACAGCCGAGCATCACATCACAACCCCACGGTCTGGTCTCTTCTCCAGGAGTCTCTGCGTCCTGGCAAGCTCACAGGGTGTACCGGCACACACTTACTACCCCGACACTCGAGAAGGCTGAGGCAGGAGGATTGCGAGTTTGAGCCCATCCTAGACAACTTAGTGACTTAGTGAGGCCCTATCTAAAAATAAAAAATAAGAACAAAACAGGATGGGGATGTAGCTTATTCCCAAGGCCCTGGGTTCAATCCCCAGTACCAAAAAAAGAAATAAATTACCCGGCACATAAAAGATGTAAGAGAACGTGCCTGGGTTCTTTACAAATGCTGTGCCATTTTATATGAGACTTGAGCATCCGTAGATTTTAGGACCCAAGGGACGGTCTGGCTCGACCCCCCACAGGGACTGAGGGACAGGGGGAATCACATCTGCTTCTTCCCTGAGGTTCATTACAGTGCCAGTCAAGGATCGGCAAGTTACCCAGTTCAGCACTGCTAACAAAAGTTACATAACTAATGGCTGGGACAATCAGATGAGCTTGGAGACGGTCCTGCTGTGCACACGGACATCCTGCTCTGTCCTAAACCCATGTGTCTGAGCAGCAGCTCCCAGCCCAGCCCCAGCCCTCCCAGCCTCTCTCCTCCCTGGCGGAAGCAGGACAGAGAAGGGAACAGGCAGTTTCCACTGACAGAGCCCAACCTAAGGAGTGCCAGGGACACTTGGCCACACCACTACTCAGGACACACACTGTAAGCTTCCCACGGCTTAGCTGGGCACACATTAGGTGGCCAGTCAGTCCAGACATTAGATGTGGGGCCTGAAGCAATGCTGCCATTAATTTCACAAATTCAGTCCAGTCCTAAGTGGCATAATCACGTCAGCCAGGGACAGGTGGCATATAGATGCCACAGGGTCCCTTACTAAGCTGGCAAGTTCCCATCACCTAGTGACTCCTGGGTCATTGCAGTACAATCCACTTCTCAGACATTTGCAGTGACACTGGTGTCACCACACCTGCTCCATAGCCTGTGGCATAAAAGGTGGAACACATCCATTATGCACTTGTAATGACAGTGAGCACCTGTGTTACTGGTTTATGTATCTTCTGGGCTGTGTTTTAACGATTATTCTGGAGTTTACTTCTTCTACACAAGAGCACTGGACACAGCACGGTACAGGCAGTAGCTCATACATGCTGTGTTCGCTGTGTCTCCATAATGCTTCATTTTCTTTCGTGCTTGATTTAATCTCCGCTCTGCTGGGCACTGTGGCCCAGGCATAGCAGGCTGGACCACGTACATTCACCACCGACTCAGGTGCAGTGGGTGACATCATCCAGGTGTGAGGGCATCGTTGCTCAAACTGTGTCTCCATCCTTAAGTGATACCCAGGACCTACTATGTGCTGAGCATCTCCTACACATCAAATTCTCTGGGATCACAATTATTACCTTAGGAGTTACAGGATATTTCTGGTTGCCTGTGAAATATGATCCCATTAGCAGGCACTCAACCCTACCTCTGGATGTTCACCCCAAGCCTGGGGCTCAGCCCAGCTCTGCCTCTTGGTCTGGGCTGGGGCTTCACCCCATGTCTCACACAGCTCTGGAGGAAGAGCAGCCCAAGGAAGCTTCATGCAGCGCAATTTATGGTGAGCAGGGTGACTTCAGTGACCACAAAACATATAAGTAAGTATATACAAGGACTCTGGGAGGCAGCATCTGGCAAGGTTGGGGTGGGAGTAGGAATAGCTATACTTAAGGCTTCATGGTGAATTTAAGAAACAGGATGAGGTCCATAGCACACATTGAAATCAACCAGATTGCCATTCAGCAAACGTGCACACCCCTCCCTCCCAGGGCAGAATAAACAGTTGCACATCACTTAACAACAGGGACACATTCCGAGGCATGCGTGGTTATGTGAGCTCACCCTTGTGCAAACATCAGAGTGCGCTCACACACACCTAGGTAGGTCACTCTTGCTGCCTTCAAGAAATGTAGAGAACACAGGTGGGTGAGGTTGCTATCAGTGTCACACAGCTCACTGTTTACAAGGAACTGTTTTTAATAAGTAGGAGTGCACTGTAAAATAATGATGAAGAAGTATAACACAGTGTATTGGTCAGGTTTGTGTGGCTGTGATAAAATGCCTGACACAGGAAACCTAAGAAGAAGGAAAGGTTGATTTTCCCTCCTAGTCTCTGAGATATCAGTCCATGGTTGGCTGAGCCCAAGGCAGGAATGCCATGGAGGAAGGGCGTGATGGACAAAAACTGCTTGACTCATGGCGGCCAGGAAGCAGAGAACAGGAGAAGAGCCACCAAGAGAGGAAGGAGACATGGACAAGAAGATAGGTCACACCCACATAGGTCACACCCCCAGTGACCTTCTTCCTCCCACCAGGCTCCTCCTCCTCACAGAACATTCAGCTATGAGGGCACCAAAGAGCTAATCCATAGGGGAGGTCTGCGTCCACTGACAGAAATGTCTTTATAGGGTGCTTATGCTGTGCTTCCCATCCCACCAACCCTGGACCTGAGTGGGACTTGTTTTGTCCAGTGGGAGCTATAGAAGCAACCATGTCCCAGCTGATCTTTAAGAGACATCGTGGACTTCCACTCACCCCTCCCGCATTTCTCCCATGGTTGAGAGAACATTATTGGGGTAGAGATTGGTCCCAGAATAATGGGAAACATACATAGGGTGAAGCAGTCTAGCCTCACCCTGCAGTCTGGCTCAGCCTCATCTGTCAGCTCAAAGCCTGCAGCAGTCACCACCCGCCAGGCCCCCAAGCAAGCACATTACTGCTTGGTCGTGTAAGCTATGCACAGAGTTCACAGTGACTTATTACACAGCCCTATTGCAGAAAGTGCTGACTAATACACATACCATTCATCTACATTTAAAATGCAGGCCAGAAAATGACATGTTTGCAAGAGCACAAGCAAACACGGATACTTTGCATGCAATTGAATGGTATGCAGTATGAAAGGGAGGCAGGTTGTGACAGAACGTGGACAAAGAGCAATCAACTACCCAATCAAAAGCAAGTCCATGGGGGCTGGACCCTGGAAGTACTACCAGGGAGGTATAGAGTCAGTGCCTACTCAGAGAGCCAAGGCCTACTACAGAAAGTCAGGAACCTGTGATGCCGAACCCCGGAACCTCCCTCAGGAAGGAAGACTGACACTATCTTGTCAGAATGAAAACTCAAATGCCCCCTCTGTCACTGTGTCTCTCATGGAGCAGTGGTGGCCTTGGCTAAGTGTCACCTTGTAGGGGCCAAAGCCCTGATTTTCAGTCTGGTCAGCCCACTGCACTCCTCCAATTAGAGAAAGGAGGCATCGAGGTGAAGTAAATTGAATTTGCTCTCCATCTCAACTGGTTTATTTATCAGCTTTGGTCCTAAAGAGACGCAGATGAGAACTCTACAGGAAGTAAAAGAGACAGCAGAGAGCCCAGCGGCACAGGCAGACGGCAGGATGTGCTTCCTGGGTAAAGCACACAGCTCTGTTGCGAGACCCGCTCCCTCCTGACTCCACCCTCTGCTCACTTAGCTTTGCTGTCTGTTTGTTTTGTGGTCCTGGAGCCAGAACCCGTGTCCTTCTCGCTGAGCTACATCTCTCATCAGTGAACAGTGGCCCCTGCCCTGGAGTGGCCCTGAGAAAGGCTGGGCCCAGGTCCCCTGCGTGCCCGGCCACCTTCCCCAGTGGCCACACTCTGATGGGGGAGAGAGGGACTGGGGGCCATGATGCTTGGAATTTTGTTTCGCCCGGTATGGGGTGTCTGTGACACAAGGCCTGTCTGAGGCTCCTTCTGCCCTGTGTCTGTGGAATATTTAGTTGAAATCTTAACTGAGCCCTTGGTGCCAGATCTCAGGCACAGGACAGAGGCAGACTCTAACAATACCCACCTGCTGGGCCATCTAGAGTCTCCCCCAGCTTTCTGGGGCTGCTGCTTCCCACAGATACCACCTTCTGCCTGGGGGCAGCTGGGAGCCAGTTTCCACATGTTATGGCTTGTATCTAGATGTCACCCTCAAAGCCTCATGGGCTCATAGTGGGATTTACACAGTTGGCTGGGTCTAGGATGGGTGATGCTGGGATTAAGGGTATGTGCTACTAAATTAGTCCACTAATTGGAATTAGCACAGTTCTGGGCGTGGCTGAATGGATTTACCGGAAGACAGAATCCCCAGCCTGGGTGTGGGTGGCACCACTCAAAACATTTGTAGCCTGTTTGGGACAAAAGGGAAAAGCAGGCTCACTTCTGCCGCCTGCTGCCTGCTGCCTACTGCTTGCTGCCTGCCTTACCATGAATTGCTTTTCCTCTGCCATGTCCCTGTGCCATGCTGCCCTACCTTGGAGCCAGCTGATACAAACCATGATCTAAAATAAACATTTCCTCCTTTAACTCGTTGGTTAGCAGAGAGAAAAGTAACTAAGACGCCAGAGTTCAGATGAGATCATGCCACCTCTGATCCCACCGTTGGCCCTCCTGGTGGCCTCTAGGATGTAGTCCAAGTTCTAGGACGTGGCTTTCCCTGGACCCCTGCTACTGGGCTCCCCACTGCTCAGGGTGCCTTGAGTCTAGTTGGAGGAAGCAGCTGCTGTGGACAGCACTGGCCACAGCCGCATCGACCAAGAACTCATGCCATTCCTTTCATGGGAAGCACCTTTCCCTGCCTTGACCACTGAGCCCGCAAGAGGCACTGCAGGTGACACCTCCCCAGGACCACCGGCTGACCACCTAATACCATCCCAAGTGCAGTTAAGTTCTACTCTGGCAACTGCACCAGAATCTAAGACTCTTAGACCCCAGGACCTAAGGATCTGACCCTAGCCACTCAAGGTGGCCACCGCCTGCTCAGGTTCCCCTGGAGTTCTCAAGCTTCAGCCAATTGCAGCCCAGGCAAGGATGAGAAGGGGTGGTTCTGATCTTCACAGAATCCTTACTGGGGGCTAATCCTATCACTTTGCAAGTAAGGGGATTAAGATGCAGAGAGGGAGGCCACCCTGCTTGCAAACCAGAGCTGGGATTTGAATCCAGGTCTTGGTTTCCTCTGGCTCCAAGGTGTCGTCTTTCCACCAAACCAAACTGGTGCACTCCCATCCTCACCTAAGCAGCCATGCCAATCACTGCCGCCCTGGCCACACCCCTTATGGATGACACTGACACCCAGTGCTCCCCTGTGGCCCTTCCCTGTGCCTCAGCTCAGTGGAGCTGAGTGGTTCCCAGCTCCAGCTGGACCAATCAGATTCCCTCTCCTCAGACTTTTGAAAATGAGAATAAGAGACTCAATTAACAGCAGCAGAGAACCATGCTGGGTCGGAGAGTGAGGTCGGCCGCTGCTGGAGGTGGTGGTCCTGTGGCGCATGTCACAGAGCACCACTGCAGATGCACAGGAGAGTAGAGGTAAGACCCTGGTCAGCAGAGAGCATAGGGGTCCCTGTTTCACATGCTAAGTGCTATGAGTCTGCTAACAACCTCCTTTCTAGTTTGAGCATCTTTTGAGGCCTGGCAGTCAACCTTTCTCCCTCTCTACAAACTCCACCAGCTCCCAATCCAGCTCCAATACCCAGGATTTAGGAAGCGATGGTCCTCAGCAGGTCTGATGACCCAGAAGTGAATGGCTGCCCTCTGTAGACACCCTGTCATGGGGAAACAATCCCCTGAAAGGGGAGAGGATCTGAAAGGATGACCTTTGACTTCCACAAGTCTGCAATTCAAAGCTCCACACAAGTCTCCACGGAAGCAAATATCCCTTGGCACGTGGGCTGGATCCTTAGAAAGCACAGCAGCTGGGGGCCTCAGGGAAACCCAGAGGGCAAAGGCCACGTAGATCCTGCGTGGCTAGGTGTCCACAGGGGTGGAGCAGCCAAAATCAGTGGGAAAGCCAGAAAGGGGCTCTTTCACCCTGCTCAGGACAAAAATAACAAGGTAAGGATACATGGACTGCTCAGAACCTAATGTACAATGTCAAAAGGGTGACAGGAAGGGACCAGATTTCTCCCAATTCCATCTTGCTTCTGACTGCTCTGAACCCCAAAGGACAGGCCAAAGTCCAAGTTCCCACGGAAGCCACGTCTGCCCTTCTCCACTGGTCCCAGCCTCCCTGCACCATCACAGGCCTGGCTTTGGGACCCTCTGGGAATTTGAAGGGACCTCGGTTGGCACGTGGTGGGGACCTCCAGGGAGCTAGGTAGGGACCTGAAAGCGAATAAATTTCAAGTTCCAGTGTGGAATGAACCACACTAACTTCAAAAAAAAAAGAAAGAAACTAGGGTGGCACTGGGCCTCTGAGTTGACTCTGGGGGGTTCCCACACCCTCCTAACCCCTGCCCTTCCCCCACCTTGTATATTCCTGTCCGCAGAGGAGAATGGTCTTGAGGGCAGCAGAGAGAGAGCTCCAAGCCCAAAAGAACAGGACTTTAGAACCGTAAGAGTCTGGGCTTTGAAGTTCAAAAGCAACAGTATTCAATGTATATAATATAGTTAGAAGAGGTGGAGGTCAGAGCAACTTCTCTCTTCTCCTCCCCTCCTCTCCTCGTCCTCCCCTCTCAAAGGTCCTACTGAATAAATCTCCTCTGGCCTGGGAGATCGGAAAGGGTGTCAAGGATATGACAGAGATTCCCACACATCACCAAATCCATTTCCTTTTCCAAGGGCACAGGAGAGAACTACATTTCCCAGTGTCCCTTGTGGTTGGGTGCAGCTGCGTGTCTAATTTCTGGCCAATGGAATGAGCCTTGTCCAAGCCTGGTTCACAGGGGCTTTCTGCTTGCTCTCTCCTCAACCATTGGTTGAATGAAGAAGACAACAACACCCAGAAGCCACCAAAGAGAAGGCAGGTAGATCTCAGCATGAACAGGAGGCGCGATGCCCACCACAGGGACGTAGACGTTGTTATTATCTTCGTGTGATGGATAAGTAAACAGAGGTCTAGCAAGACTCAGGTAACTCTGCCAGGTCACACAGCGGGAACAGGGAGGTGATAGCCAAGTGTCTACCAGGCAGTCTGCTTCCACAGCCAGTATGCTCTTAGCCCTCTTACATTTTTTGGTTGAATGAGTTTAACTAAAATAAATAAATCCAGATGTCCAATTCTCTTGGTTGCTCTTGATATATCCGAGCCCACGGGGTCATCAAACATCCCGCAGGCGCTGCAAAACACTGCCCCCTTCAGGTGGGGCTGGAACACTTCGGGTCCAATTCCAGTGTTTACTAAGCACCAGTAACCCGGCTCTGATCGGGCCTGAACCCACCTACCTATTCTCTTCCCTCGTCCAGGCTGACTTTTCCCTATAGGTGTTCGTGGCCTCTGGAGGAAGCCCTTGGACGCTTACTGTGTGCCAAATTAACGAAGAGCACAAACCCAGCAGTGATGGGGGCTCAGCGGCAAGTGTGGATGGAATATGTTTAAAACCAGCCTGGGGACAGGAGGAGACCGGTGGGAGGAAATATAAAGGATCCACATGAGATACGTGTGTGGCCCAGTACTCCACGGCGAATATATTCATTAGGTATCACAAATGTAGACTTATAAAAAAGTTTAAAAAGTAAAAATACAAAAAAAGAACAGAATTCTAACACCTGCCAGACATTACACTAAGTGACATACAAGACACACACAAAGTCAAACACTGATGATTCTGCTTATATACGAGGAACTTAAAATAGTTGAATTCATAGAAATAGAAAGCCGAATGCTGGCTTCCAGAGGCTGGTGGAGGAGGAAGTGGGGGTATCGTTTAACAAGTGCCGAGTTTCGGTTTGGAAAGATGAAAAGGTTCTGGAGACGATGAGGATGAAGATGACACAGGATGTGAGTGTATTTAATGCCCCTGATTGGTACACTTAAAATGGTAAATTTTACCTTATGTATATCTTACTACAATCAAAGAAGCGACAACTTCTGTTTATCGAAGGACATCTGAGGTAAGGCAAGCCACAGAGTGAGAAAAGATGCCTGCAGTATATAGAAGCAACCAAAGACTGTAGCAGGTAAGAAAAATTCCTATAAATCAATATGGAAAAGGCAGACCATCTAATAGAAACACAGGCAAAAGCTGCAAATGGGCACTTTCTGCAACAGGGAATCCAAATACCCATGAACATGAAAGACACTTGGCTTTGTTAGTGACTAGAGCGACCATAAGATACCATTTCTCACCCACAAGGTTGTTAAAATTTGTAACTCTGATAATCCCCAAGACAGAGGGATGGGAATTTCCTTGCCCTGCTAGTGGGAGTATAAATCGGTCTGCTCCCACTGGGAAGTGCCATGGCTTACTTAGTAAAGTTGAAGATCCACAAAGCCAGTCTGGCAATTCCACCGCTGGGTGTACAGTGGACAGGTGGGTTGCAAACTGCAGTGTGCATCAAATCAGCAGGGGGCTGGTTGAACAGAGGCCACTGGGCCCCAGAAGTTCAGGATCCTGGTCGGCAGAGACATGAGCATCTGCATCTCTCACAAGCTCCTGGGGACACTGAAGCTGCCAACCTGGGGGCCACAAAGGAAAGATCAGCAGCATTATTCATAATAGAAACCTAAACTGCCTCAAGTATCCAACACAAGATGAACCAACCCATGATGCCATGGTCCTACAGTGGAACGTCATACAGCAAGAAAATGAACCAGCTACAGTGACCAGAGCAACACAGTGTTGAGGTGTAGAAACCAGACACAAGAAAGCACACTGAACATATTTATATAAAAAGGTCAAAATCAAGCAGCTCCACGGTGTTTAAGTGTGCACATTTGGTAAAACTATAAAGCAAGCTCGGCAAACTTTTTCTGGACAGGACCAGAAAGTAAACACTTTCTGTCGTGTAGGCCAGAAGGTGCCATCCCAGTTGCTCAGCCCTGCCATGGTAGGGTGGAAGCAGCCCCTGATGACACGTGAAGGAAGGGGCATGGCTGTGTTCCAATAAAACTTCATTCACAAAGAGACACAATGGGCCATAGGTTGTTGACCACTGCTCTAAAGTTAAACAAGGCAGTTAGGACCTCCCCTGAGGGAGGAAGTGAGTAGTGGTCAGAAAGGGAGTGTGGTGGTGCTTCTGAGAATCTGGTAATAATATTTTCTGACCTCAGTGGTAATAAAGTATTTGCTTTATAATAACTTGTTAACCCATGTATTTATGTTTTGTACTTTTTCTCACTGTATTATATTTCCCAATTTTAGAAAGGTTCACATGAATAAATAATCAACAAAATGTAGTCTACTCATACAAAAAGCTGGTCTCTCAGAGGTGGAGGGTGGAAGAGCGGTCCCTGGGGGCTGGGAAGTGACAGAGAGGGGACCGAGAGAGACAGTAACTGACAGGAACCAGGGCATCCTCACCAAGACACAAAGGGCTTTTAAAACACAAAAGGACATTTCCAGCAAGGTCTAAGCAAAGCAAAGCTCGGTGGAATCAGACTGGCTCTCACCTTCAGGAAACAAAAAGAGCTATAGAAGGAGGAATTCATTCTGGCCGTGTGTAGCACAGCGGGGTGGCTATAATCTGTGACGCTTTATAATACACTTCAAAATCACTGAAGGAGAATAGCCTGAAGTTCCACAACACGTGGAAAAGATACATGTTTGAGGGGATGAATATGCGCGTCCTCCCGATCTGATGATTGTACAGTACACACATGTATCAGATTATCATGCTGATCCTGTAAATAGGTGCAAATGCTATGTTTCGACTTTTAAAAAGCGTTATTTGACAATCACAGGAAATGAAGGGCCGATGCATGCCGCAATATCGACAAGCCTGGAGAACCCCAGGTGAGGTGAGAGAAGCCAGGTGCATACGTGCCCGGAATTGGCAGATTCATAGATGATAGACAGGAGCTCGGTGTTGTGCAGGGCGGTGGCATGGGGGGGACAGAAGGGAGGTGGCTGGGGGGCCTTGGAGGCTGCCGAAAACACTGTCAAGTTCGTAGTGGCAACTGTAGCCCAACTCTGAAGATGCTAAAAGCTCTTAACCTGTAAACTTTATATGGGCCAATTTTATGGGAAGGGAACAAAATTTCGAAGAACCTACTATCAGAATAATTTCTTTAATTTAAAACTGGAGCAAGAGGTATATCTTAGTGGTACAGCACCTGCCTAGCATGTGTGAGACCTTAAAATAAAAATGAATGCATAAAATCAACACCCTCTGTCCTTGCCACCAGAAGTGGGCACATGCAAGGGGACCACACAGACAGAAGCCACCTGTCCTTCCTCCTGCTCGAGTTCCTGCCCCGTCACGTGGGGCCCTTCCTCTGTCTTGGACAAAACACATACTGAAAATCAGAAACCCAAGCCAGGTGTGATGGTACACAACTATAATCCTAGCACTCTGGGAAGCTGAAGCAGGAAGACTGAGCATTCAAAGCCAAGTCTGGGCCACTTAGGAACTTAGCAAGATTCTGTCTCAAAATAGAAAATAAGAAAGAGCCAGGGATGTAGCTCAGGGCTATATTTCCAGTACCACCCCTGCAAAAACAAAGAAATCAGAGACCCCAAAGGCCAGAGATTCTGCAAACAAGCTGGGGTCAGGGCATCCTCAACAAGATGAATAACACCTCGTAGACTCCAAGTTAATTCCTAGAGACGGGCCATGCACCAGAGACCCTTTCGGGAGCCAGGCTGGCTCTGGGAGCCCTACTGGGCCTGCAGGGAGCAGGCCTCTCCTGAGTATCTGGGGCAGTGGGTGAGCGTAGGGCACGCATGCCTCAGCTGGCTGTCGTCACTGAGAGCTGAAAAGGCTCACTACCACTGGTCTCAGGCCTGGTGACTTTGTAACGTGGGTGGGGAGGCTTAGGCCCCTCTGCTGTCAAGCAGGCTAAAGGCAGCAGGCGCGTCCTAGGCTACACGGCGCCTGCAGGGAGCCTGGCAGATGGCTGCAGCTGTGAAGCTGCAGGAGCCACCATATGGCGGCTTGAGGAGCAGAGGCTGCCCCAGAGTTCCTCAGCTGCCGCCTCCCTCCCGCGCCACACAGGCCCTGACAGCTGTGAGCCACCGGGCCTCCCAGCCAGGGCAGAATCCACAGCAAGCAGCCCAAAGAACTTCCTGGGCCCAGGATGCAGAAGAGGGAGCAGGAAGCCCCAGGCAGGGCAGAGGACCTGTGAGGTGTGACGATGGTCACACAACTCTAAACCAGCACAGGACCATTGGGCAGCATTACAGCTCTGTGTGACCTCAGGCAGGTAGGTCAACTTCTCTGAGTCCCCCGACACCGTTTTGGGACAAACCAGAGATTACAGCTCCCACTCCAAAGAGCTGTCAAAAGAATTCCATCAAGCAAGGAGTGTAAAATTACCTGGCAATGAAAGGAAGTCTGTGGGTTAGTCAGTGAAGGCTAGTTGAGTAGAAATAAACACAAATTGAGTTACTTTCCAAGTTAGTTTTCCAGCTTGGGCCACGCCCAAGAGAAGGGGAAGCACAACAGAATGTTCAAGCTGACGCCTGCAAGCTCAAAGGGTGCGCAGATTATCCCAGGGGACTCTCAGAAGAACCTTGTTGAGTGGGGGCCACACTCCATACTTCACAGAGAAGGGAATCAAGTCACAAGAGGATGGGCAGTGTGCTGAGCTCCCATGATTACTAAGGCAGAGTTTGAGTCTGAATTTCCTTTCATTTCTCTCATTTCTTTTTCTTTTTTTGTACTTGGGATGGAACCTGGGGCCTCTTCCATGCTAGAGTTCTCAGACTGGCCTTGAACTTGTGATCCTCTGCCTCAGCCTCCCAAAGTGCTAGGATTACAGCTGTGTGCCACCGTACTCAGCTCTGTGCTCTTTAGCATGGCCCTTAGAAGCTCTGTGTTTAAATCCTAGCTCTGCAACTGCACAGGCCTATATCAGGAGTCCCCACCTCTCTGAGCTTCAACATGCTGGTCAGAAAGAGGAAAATATGTGTACGGACTCTAGGTTTAGGGAAGATGGCTCAGTGGACCCATGAGCTAAAAGGAACTGGCAGGGGGCAGGTCCCCACTGAGTGCTCACTGTACACATCAAGGCTGGGTTGCCCCTTCTCAGGACTGGAGATGCAGGAGGCAGAGTACCATACTTATTCATGGAGGCCACAGAGGGGCTATGTCAGGCCTCAGTTTCTTCATCTGTAAAATGGAACCAGTGAGAGCAGATCCTGAGCCCTGCTGTGTTGGTCAGCTTTCTCTTGCTGGGACAAAATACATGAGATAAATCAACTTGAAGGAGGAAAAGTTTTATCTGACTCATAGCTTCAGAGGGCTCAGTCCATGGTCACGAGACCCTGATGACCCTGGGCCTGTGCTGGCACAGCAGATCATGGCAGGAGCTTGCGGTGGAGGAAACATCTCAACTCACAGTGTCAGCACGCAAAGGGGGCCAGGTTCCAATATCCCCTTCAAGGCCACACACCCAGTGACTGAACCTCCTCCCACCAGGGTCCACCTTCCAGTGATTCCATCATATCCCAACAGCCCCACAGGTGGGCTTTTGCAGACTATTTAAGATCCAAACCACAATGCCTTCCCCACCCTGACAACCTGTGCATGAGGTTTGGACCCCTCTCTCGGAACTGGCAGCCCAACAAGAGGAAAGCACAGTGTGCTCATCATTGCAACGTGTCCCCTCGAATGGGAACTGCCTTGCAGGTTAATACGTTCTGGATGTGCCTGTGGATGATTGACAGGAAGGCTGGAAAATGAGGAGGGAGCACCTGCCCCGGATGTGGGTGCCACCAAGTGACAGGCTTGTAGCCTGGACAGAATAAAGAGGGAAAGGAGGAGGAGCGCCAGTCTTCACCACTGTCTTTGGACCTGGCCTCCAGATTTCCCCACCTTTTTGCACAGGCTCTTCAGCCTTCCAGACTCTGGCTGTCTGGTGCAGACTGGCACCAGTAACTGCAATGAGCTTCTGGGTCTATGATCTTGGGAAGCTACTGGAGCCTCCAGCTCTCCAGCTGTTTTGGATTCTTCTGCTTCTGATCGCGCAGATGGCCATTCTGACTCTTCTGCTTCTTGTCCTCTGAGCCTACCTGTTATGATTTGTGTCTGGATGTCTCCTCAGAGCCTTGTGCAGTCATGGGAGAGGGTGCTTTCCAGAGGAGGCTGAATGTAGAGTTTGTGATTGATTCATGGGAGTGCTGCACGCCCCCTAGGGCAGGTAGCCTGCATACGATATAAGGGACAGAAAGAGTCTTCTCTCGTGCCCCACCTCCTTTTGCTTTTGTTGTTTTGCTGTTTTCCACCGCCATGAACTGGTGCCCTCTGCCATGTGCCACTCTGCCTTGGGGCCAGCCGAGCAGGGACTGAAACCTCCACAAACTCTGAGCTAAGTAAACCTTTCCTTCCTTAATTTGGGGCACCAGGTGTTTTGTCTCATGGATGAGAGAAAAGTAACCAAGACACTACCTAATAAATCTCTTGTATGGTTAGACATATTCTACATTGGTTCTGTTCCCCTAGTGAACCCTAACTACACACTGAGGAAGGTGCACGAGGTGAGAGGACGTCAGGGAATTACAAGTGTCCTCCCCCTTGGTACCACCTGACAGATGCCTCCTCCTTCCCTTTCCTCCTCTGCAGCCAGGGTATCGTCAGGGATTCTTTTCTGTTTTAACAGCTCACACTGAGGTGGTCAGTGGGATAGTGAAGCAGGAGGCTTCTGCAGCCCCTGCCCAGGTTCCAACCCACCTCTGCTCTGCCACTTAGCACACACACATGATCTTGTGGGCAAGATGGCCCCAGTTTCCCGGCTGCAGCAGGGAGCACTGACGATATAAACCTCTCCAGAATGTTGGGGGATCAGACGGGTCAGGCATGTTGCTAAAACAGAAATTGGTTTCTGCTAGTAGCAGTAGCAGCAGCAGCAGTAGTAGTTATTTTGAAGCATCCTGGGGAAAAAAACTGGCAGATTCTAGTGCTCAGGAGGAGGTTAAAACAATCACGTTGTTTAAGCGATCATCGTTAAGAGAAATAGTGAGTGAGCAACAGTATGAGGAGAAGGCAGGGCAGGTCACAGCCCAAGGACCGAAGCCAGTAGGAAAGGAAAAGGCAAGACCCCTGCTGAAAAGTTAAGAAAAACGTCAGCATTAAGCAAAGTGTAGGGTCCTTCTCTGCACGGGGCCCTATGTGACCATGCAGGCCACTTGCTCTGGTTTTATATCCTAACATGGGCACGTGTCATCTGGATACATGCGTTCCTTTAAACACATAGAAATGGACAGGTAAACCCCGTACGTTTGACCTTTCCTGTATTAGATGAATGAAATGACAGCTAGCCCTCCAGACCCACAAGTTCTGTTCCACAGATTCCACCAACTGTGGATGGAAAATATTTGAGAAAAAAAAGAAACTCTCCATACTAATTGTGTCTACACTTTTTTTTTACTCTTGCCACTCTTCCCTTAACAATAGAGTAGAACAACTATTTACATAACATTTACATTACATCGTGTATCACAAATGATCTAGGGATGATGTAAAGTCTGTACTTTAAGTATGTAAGAGCATATGGTATAAAGTACATGCATATGTTAATGCAAGCACTATGCTCTTTTATATAAGAAACCTCAGCATCTATGGGTTTGGTATGGGGAGCGGCCCAGGAATAAATCTCCCTGAGCACCCGGGGATGACTGTACACAGTTTTATAAAAAGGAAACGTGACTGGTGCAGTTTGCATCCTGCGTGTCCTGCCATACAGTCTGCGTGTCGGAGGCGTGGCGTCCGGCCTACCAGCCATAGGAGAGGTGGGGCCTTGTGGGAACACCTCAGAGGGGTGGTAGGACTCAGTCCCTTCCTCTCTCTCCTCCACTCCCTTTGCTGTGAGGTTTTGCCCTGCCGTGACGTGCCACTTCACTGAGGCCAACAAATCATAGATCAGAACTTCTAAACCGTGAGTGAAAACAAACCTTTTCTCCTTATAAGTTGCTCACCTCATGTATTTGTTATAGTAACAGAAAGCTAACACATGACACAAGTGTCAGAGATGACTGATGCCATCCCAGGCAGGGGGGTTCAGCAGTTAGCTGCAAGCACATGGCTGTGGAATGAAGGTGTCTCAGCCTGTCTATGCACCTCTGCCCCCTCCTCACAGGACGTGCATTGATCGCCCTGTTGTATGCCATTCATATATGAACCCTGTAGCTGCACAGTAATTTCTCACACTAACGTATGGTGGAAATTTAAACTAACTGTTTACACTTAACAGAGCCTCTCACCATGGAAAAGCTGTTCCTAATTGTCAGAGATGAAGCTGGTCACCATCTGAGGCTAATATGGTGCTCTGTAGGAGAATGAGCGGGCAAGACTGGCCAGCTATCTAATTAGCTGGAAAGATAATCTTGAAGAATTGGAATTAGAGCAACTAAAGCAATTATTCAATGTTGTGATCTCCGGGAACCGTCCTCCAGCAGGCTGAGGGTGTAACAAGAACACGTAATGAGAAGAATCCAGAACTTCAGAGGAGAGAGCGGCAGACCCAGCTCCTCAGAGCTCAGGAAGTAGGAGGGACACTGCTGGACATGTGGCTTCAGCATGGCTGGGTAGGAAGGGTAGACAGGACAGACCGTGGCATGGAAGGTAGGTGCTGCTTAAAGACCTCAGTGGCCTGGAGGGTGAGATGGCTTTGACCTAAATGTGCTGTGTGATCTTGAGCAAGACACTGATTGTCTCTGGGCTCTCCCTTCCTTCCACCTTTCAGGCATTCAACAGTCATCCCTGGAGCACCTTCCCCTTCCCAGCCTTGAGGACACCTGTCTCACTGCTTTGCACAGGCTGTTGGTTCTCCAGGGTGATCTCCCTGGAGACCCCTTTGCACAAGGAGGAATCCAGCTCCTCTTCCAAGACCCTTCCTCCGTGGCAATTGCTTTGGATCTTAAATGCCACCCGCCCCCCCCCCAAGGCCCTGTCTGACAGCTCTGTTACCAGCCTGGGGCACCACTGGGAGGAGGGGAACTTTTAGAAGGCGGGCCCTAGTGGAAACAAGTGAGGTGCTTTGGCCTTGGAGGGCTCCTGGGACCCGGCCCTCCCTCTCCCTCTCTGCTCCCCAGCGGTCACGACATGAACAGGTTGCACCGGGCTGCTCAGACCTGCCCTAGGCCCAGAGCAGCAGCGCCCAGGGGCCACAAGCTAAATCTTCTCAACCTATGAACCAAAAGAAGGTTTCCCCCTGCAAGTTCTTATCTTAGGTGTCTTGTCACAGCCATGGAAAGCCAGCTCACAGAGTGCGTTTCCTACTGCCTCACACCCTCTGTCACCCTCCTAGACAGGCTCTCTGCCCCCACCTGTCCCCCAGAGAGAGGGCTCCTCAGGGGCTGAGGGCATGCTCCTTATTGCTGAGTCTCCTGACATACAGCCTGGTACCTAGGACCGTGCCTATGAGCTGAGGCATGCCCTGCCTCCAGGAATTCAAAGGCAACAGGTTAGCCAGAAATGCTATGCGTCTTTTTTTCCCCCTGCTGTACAGAGAACTGAATGCAGAGCCTTCACACTGAGCTACATTTGTTATTTAGAGATAATGTCACTAAGGTGCCTAGGCTGGGCTTGAACTTGCAATCTTCCTGCCTCAGCCTCCCAGACTTCAGGTGTGTACCACCAGGCCCAGCACAAGTCTTTTGAGAATGGCCAGAAAATAATACCCAGAGGAAGATCTCATAGGTGGCCAGAACCAATGAAACACCTCTGACCCAGACTGCTGTGCGTGGTATCTCATTATGATCCAGAATGCCTGGGGGGAGGGAGCAGTGCATTGTGGGCCACTTTAGCAGATTTCCTACCTCTCTGTGTCTCCAGATATGGGTCTCATCATGGAGGAAAGAGTCAGAGCTCTCATTTTTCTGGACCCGGGCCCACAAGTGTGTTCCTGGTCACCTGAATGCACAGAGCAAGTCTGGGGGCCAAGATGGGCTCAAGGAGGCCAGACCTGAGTCTGTCTCATGATGGCTCATAGGGGTTGGGGTGTCAGAAGGTGCTGAGTCACCACACGGGCTCTCTGACACTGGTCACTCCACACACTGGCTGCAGCTGGCGTTTAATCCCTGTGCAATTCCAAAGTCAATTGCCCATTTTAATGTGTATGTTTGTTTTGTTTTGTTTTTAGACAGAGTCTTGCTAAGCTGGGCCCCAACTTCCAATTCTCCTGCCTCAGCCTCCTAAGAGGGCTGGCATGACAGTGTGTGCCAGCACAGCCAGCTACAGCCTGGGCAGCTGGGGAAGTAATTTCCAGTCTTCCCTCCCTGCTCCATGTGTTCTGATCTCTGATCTATGCGCATTTCAGTTCTATGGCATAAATCAATAAAATGCACTAAATAAATTAAGTGAGCAGCAGGATTGTAAATCGATTTCGGGGAGAGAACAGAGAGGTTGAGGGAACCAACAAGAGGCTATTATAGGAACTAAAGACTTGCAAAAGTCTTGGGTAGTGACAGCCACGCCAACCGTGCTGCTACACATCCCTGAAATATTAAACAAATGAAAACTACAAGCTTTGGGGGGTTGTTTCACAGAAACTGCTGGCTGCTGGCTGACAGAAATTCCAGCTTCCTGAAAACAGAGAGAAGGCAATGGGATGACAAAACACAGCTCAGTCCAATTGGGTCAGGGGAATGCTTGACTTCCCAAGATGCACCTGGGCTTCCAAACCCAAATGGACCACCCAGGGTTGCTTACATGGGCTCTGCTCATTCCTTCCTTCCTTATGCATTCAAGAAACTTTTACTGAATTCTTACTCCATGCCAATGCTTAGTGCAGGAGCCACAAAGGACGAGGTATGGTGCTGGTCCTCAGGGAGTGTCCACCTAGGTGAAGAAGGTCACCCCAGTCCAGTGTCATGTGTGCTTACAGAACCCATCAGTGCAGCCAGGCATCTCCAGCAGTTCAGGGACAGTTTTCCAAAATGAGTCATGTCTACTCGGGGTTTTGAAAAATTAACAGAGTTTACATATAAGAGTAAAAATCAATGACATTGAAACAAACAAACAAAAAACAGAATTAATGAATTGAAGAGCTAGTTCCTGGAAAGAATAAAGAAAAATAAACTGTTAGCCAATCTAACCCCCAAAACGAACAGAAAAGACCCAAATCAATGCAATTGGAAATGAAAAAGGTGAAATCACAACAGACACTGCTTCAATCAAAAAAGTTATTAACAACTACTTCACAAACCAGTACCCCAATAATTAGAGAATTCTGAAGAAATGAATAGATTCCTCAGTGTGTATGAATTCACAAAAGTGAGCCAAGAAGGTTGAAAAACCCTGAATAATCCAATAATAGCAAATGAAATTGAAGCAGTAATAAAAACTCTAACAAGAAAAGTCCAGGTCCAGATGGAGTCACTGCTGAATTATACAAAAACATCAGGGAAGATCTAACACCAACACTCCTTAGGCTCTTTCATGAAATTGAAAGGGAAAAAGCCCTTCTAAAGTCATTCCTGGAAGCTAACATTACCCTGATTCCAAAAGCAGACAAGCAGCCAACCAAAAAAGAGAATTATAGGTCAATCTCTTTAATGAACATAGATGCAAAAATATTCAACAAGATACTGGCAAACAAAATGCAACAAATCATCAAAAAGACCACACATCTGCAGTAAGCTTCATTCCAGAGATACAAAGGTAGTTCAACATATGCAAATCGATAAACATAATACATCACAGAAACAGCAGCAAGGATAAAAAAATCACATGATCATCTCCATAGATACAGAAAAAACCTTTGAGAAAATAGACCATCCTTTCATGATAAAAAAAAAAACCCTAAAGAGAATGGGTATACGAGGACCTTAACTCAATCTGATAAAGGCCATTTTTGACAAACCTACTGCAAACATCCGAAAGCTTTCCCTCTAAAATCAAGAAACAGCATGTGGATGTTCACTATCACCACTCTAGTTCAACAGTACTTGAAACATTAGCATGAGCAATTAGGGAGGAAAAGCAATGTGCATAGGAAAGCAAGAAGTTGGAGTATCATTATTTGAAGATGACATGATTGTCTACATTAGAAGACCCAAATAATTCCACCAAAAGATTCATAGAATTCAATAACCAAATTCAGCAATGTACTAGATACAAAATTAATACACAAAAATCAGTAGCATTTTTGTACACCAATAATAAATTCATTGAGAAAGATATTAGGAAAAATATCAATAGCACCAAGAAAAATTAAATACTTAGGAATTACTAAGGACACAAATGATCTTTACAATGAAAACTACAATACTCTGAAAATGGAGATGGAAGAGGCCATGAGAAAATGCAAAAATATCCCATTTCTGGATAGGCAGACTCAGTAGAATCAAAGTGGCCATACTTCCAAAACTGATATACATATTGAATATCATCCCAATCAAAATATCAACAGAATTTTTCACAGAAACAAACAAAAATAATAATTCTATAATTTACATGGAACCACAAGAGACCCAGAATAGCAAAAGGAATGCTGGATAGCCTCTTTCATAGATGGTTCTAGAAAAATTGGCCATGCACAGGCAGAAGATTGAATCTATACCCATATCTCTCACCATGTACTAACCTAAAATCAAAATGGATCAAAGAACTAAATGTTGACTCAGAAACACTTAACCTGCTGAAAGATAAAACAAGTAAAACTCTTGAAGTCACAGACGTAGGCACAGTGCCAGCTGCATAGGAAACAGTACCAAGAATCAATAAATGGGATCATATCCAACTAAAAAGCTTCTTTACAGCAAAAGAAACAACCAACACAGTGGAAAACAACCTACAGAATGAGAAAAAATTAGCCAGCTATTCCTCAGACAAAAAAAAACCTAATATCTAGAATGTGTAAAATAACTAAATTGGACACCTCCGAAAAAAGACCCAATCAAAAAAATGGACAAGTGAAATGAGTAGACACTTCACAGAAGAAAAAACTTACATGGCCAATAAATACATGAAGAAATGCTCAAAAGCACCAGCCATTATAGAAATGCAAATAAAACCACACTGATGTTCCACCTTACCCCAGAAAGAATGGCTATCATCCGTAAACCAAATAATAAAAAATGCTGGTGAGGCTGCAGGGAGAAAGGAAGCACTCTACACTGTTGATGGGAATGCAAACTAGTACAACCAATACAGAAATCAGTCTGGAGATGCTTCAAAAAGCTACCAGTAGAAATTCCATTTCACCCAGGAATTCCCCTTCTAAGTATCTTCCCATAAAAGCTAAAGGCGTTAACATATTACAAGGGTCCATGCATTCCCATGGTTATAGCAGCACAATTCATAATAGGTAAGTCTTGGAAGCAGCCCGTAAGTCGATCAGCAGGTAAGCGAATAAAGAAAACGTGGACTTTACACACAATGGAGCACTATCCTGCCACCAGGAAGAATAAACTTCAGTAAAAATGGATACACCCTGAGACCACAGTACTAAGTAAAGTAAACCAGACACAGAAGCTTAAATATTGCCTGGTTTCCCTTATACCAAAAAACCAAAATACTGATAAAGAGCAAAATAAAAGATAATTGGCAGTAGGGAGACAGATCTTTTGCAAATGGGAAGGGGACCGAGAGAGAGACAGAGGGGAGGGAAAGAGACTCAGTAAAGGGATTAAGATATATTATGTACATGTACCAATTCTCCCACAGGATGTAAACATTATACACCCCAAGCATGGACTTATAAAAAATATTTTTTTTAAAGAACTTTGCAGAGCAAGCAAGAGGTGACAAAGGCAGGTCAAGCAGAAAGATAGACAGACAGCGAGGCAGAGCCAGGGCACAGAATTCACCTCAGGGAGTGTAGGAAAGGGTGTCACCGGCAGGCAAGGAGGACCTCGCAAGCTAGGAGCGCGCCATCCAAATGCCTAGGGTAGCTCTGGGAGCAACAAAAGGGTTTGAAGCAGGAGCCTGATATAATTAGATTTTTATTTTAGAAAGATCATTTAGAATTCAGCATGGGGCATATTTTTTCTTTCCTTTTTAATGAAGTGTAACACATACACAGAAAAGTTCATAAATTGCAAGGGCACAGCTCACCGGACTTTCATCAAAGGAACGCGTGTGGGTAGCTAGGACCCAGATCAGGCACAGAACCTTGGGCCACCAGGCCTCCGCCAGGTCACTTGAAATCACCTTCTTTCAAGAACAGCCACTGGCCTGATTTCTGCCAATGGAGGTTGTTTTCTGTTGTCCCCAGGCTCTTAATACAAGCAGTTGTGTAAGAGGTATTCTCCAGAATCTGGCTTTCTCACTCAGTGGCCATGATTCCACTGTGTCCCAATGTGAGTACTGGCAGACCTTGCCAGGGGAACTTTAAAGAACTCACACTAGAGTTTGGGAGCTGCCTAAGAGATTGCAGCCATGATCCAGGCTGGAGCAGTGGCAGTACAGGGGGTGGGGGCACAGATGTGGAAGGTACTCTGAGACCAAAGAAATCGCACTTGTCCAATAATTGGGTTTGGAGCAGGGACAGTTGAGGGTGACTGGTGCCTAGTTTGTGGGACCATGCGGATGGAAGCAGACCAGCAACATGGGGGAAGCAGTTAGAAGCAGCCTCAGGAAGCCCCCAGAACAGAAGCAGCAGGCCCAGTGGGAACCAGAAGTTAGGTGACAGTCTGCGCTTGGGACCTGGTGTGTCCCCCAGCACCCTTCTCCCATTTGGCTCCCAGAACAGCAGCAGCTAGATTCATACTCTTTGAGAAATGATCAGCCCCACAGCAAAATACTTGGTAACTGTGGGCATCAGTCACCCAAATGGTCTTCTGGGATGAAGGATCTATGGCCTTGATAACTGGGAATCCCACTGGCCAGTACCCTTCCCCCACCACCAGCTGCTTTTTCTTAGAAGAGCATGTCAATGCATTCCTCTTAAGTAAGAACTTCAGATGTTTGAGGAAAACTTATAATATAAAAGACAGAGATCAAAATTAAAATAAAATAAGCAAAAGAATGTAGGAGCAGACATATGAAAAGCCTCCAAAGAAAACTTTTAAAAGATCCTCAGAGAAATATGAAAGATCGTGTCTATCCGCCAAAGTCAAGATTCTCTGAAAAAGAACAGTCAGATAAGGAGGATGCTCTTGAAATTAAACATATCAGAAATTTTTAAAATTCCACAGGTGGAAGATCAAAATTAAATAACCATCTCAGGCTGAAAATAGAAAATTTTAAAATAAGGACCACAATAATAAAAGCTTCTAAAGAGGAAAAATCAGCCCACCCAAGAGAACCAGCATGGCCTCGAACTTCTCAACAACAGCAGAAGCTAAAAGAAAAGGAGTGACCAGCGTTTTCCAAATTGCACAGGAAAGCCGCCTCTAAGAGAGAATTTTATACCCAGCTGAACAGTCAAGTGTGCAGGGAGGAGAAAAGACAACATTAGAAAGGCGTCAGTCACTCACGACTTTCTCAGGAAGTTACCCAAAGGCAATTTTCTCTCCAAATGAGAAAATAAACCAGAAAAAGAACTACCTAGGGGTCCAGGAAATAGGAGGTCAACATGAGATGGGGAAGAAATTCCAAGATAATATTAAAGGGGGCTCCAGAAAAACAGCCACTGAAAACCACTGGTCTGAATGGGGGCTGGAGGTCAAAAGTCTCCATCAAAGTGTCAAGGAGGAAGGAAGGGAAGGAAGAAAGGAGACTGGAAGAGGAGGGAGGGAAGGCGGAGGGAGGGAGGATAAAGGAAGGAAAGAAAGGGATTCAACCAGGTATTCACAAGATTTCCTTCCTCCTTTCCTCAGCCTCCCAAGTACTGCATGCAGCTTAAACACATTTCGAACTGCAATATTTTCCATTGACAATGGGTTTATGCTGTAGCCCACTGTAAATCAGAGCATCTGTATGTGGACAAGTAACAGGAAGAAGAGCTGAAGGACCTGGACGGGGTTGCCTTGGAAGAGCAGAAACGGGGTGTGGGGAAAGGACAGTTTATACAGGGCTTACGGTACTTTTTGACATTTTTAAACCATTCCACATGGCTACTTTGATTTTTGAAAATTAAAAGGACCTTTCAGAAGTCCTAAGGGGCTTGTCAGCACGGTGTGGATAAAATCACCTGTGAAGCGGTGAGAGGCTCAGGACTAGGAAGGCGGTGAGGACAGCGTGGGAAGGAGCTGGGTGTGCTGAGGTGCGCAAAGGAGACGCATGCAGCGGAAGAAGCGGGCGAGTGGGCTCCTGAGACCATGCACACCATCTGGACTCTGTAAACACATCCCTGGCCAGGGTGGTGTCATGTTGCAGATGGACCCAGCCAGATAAGAACTGATGGAACAGCAGACAGGCTGGTGCAGTGGGCTTGGTGACTGTGAACCCTAAGGGGTTTCATTCATTCATTTGCTCATTCATTTATTCATTCATCCATCACAGTGAAAGCCCAACTACCTGTGCAAAGCTCTAACCTGAGACATGGGAACAGAGGACTTGCCCACATCAAACTTTGACCAGCAAGTGGGTGTGATGGCTCATGCCTATAATCCCAGTACTCTGGAAGGCTGAGCCAAGAGGGTCACAAATTCAAGCCCAGCCCGGGCAACTTAGGAAGAGCTTGTCTCAAAGTATAACAACAAAAGGGCTGGGGATATAGCTCAGTGTGAAGGTTTGGGGGTCATCTTAAGCACTTACCCCCAAAAAAACACCTTGAACAACTTGGAACAAATCTTTTGGGGGACTCTGTTAGCACACTGGAGGAATGAACCCACACACCGTTGTAGACTCACCAAGGATCTGAGGGAGTCATTATGGCTTTAGCTGGAGCTGGGGAAAGAGAGCCCCAAGCTTCCTAGCAGCGTGGACTTTCTGTTCCTAGCTTGGATCTGGTTTGTCAAGTCTGGTGGTTGCTTGCAGGCCAGGGGCTTGTACCTCAGTTTTCTTTGTACCTCTATGCCCAGCCTTGATTTTGCCACATGCTCAGAAAAGTCCTGTCAGCTAGAAAGCCTGGTGTGAATGAATGCGCCTGGCCCACACGGGCATTTACTGAGGGAATGGATAGCCACTTCCCCAGAAAATATTCAGATCACCATGAGAAAAATTAAGATCTTGACAATGACCAGGGTAGACCTTGCCAAGGAGATTAGCGAGAAACACACTCCAGAAATCCAGCCCACCCAGTGCCAGTATGACAAGCCGCCACCACCCTTGAGGCCTGTGATACAGCCAGGTGAGGGAGATGAGACTTCCGCTCAGCACGTTTTCCTCCGCTGCACTCCGTGCTCCTGTGGGTGGTGTGCTTCTTACCCCACTGAGGTTGGACTTGGCCTGGGATCCGCTTTGACTGATGGATTCTATAAGGCTGGTGTGGCAAAGGTTTCAAGTGCACCTGTGCAGTCAGCTTCCTGCATCACATCTCTGGCACCCCCTAAGAACAGCCTCACCAGGAGCCTGCTATGTCCTCTACCTGGCCTCAGAACAGACGCGCAGAGAGCAAGCGTCAGCCTACTCTGCATTCTGGGATCAAGCAGACTACAGCAGTGAGCGCCAAGGGAAGCTACATGCATCAGAACAAAACAGTAATAATAATAATAACTGCTGGGTGCTACTCCCTTGCGGGGTGGCTCATTACACGGCACTACCACGGCTCTTGCAGACAAATACACTAGCTGGTCATAAGGACTTGGTAGGTGACTCTTGTCCCTGTGAATAAGCAGCTGAGATTTTGCGGCTGGGGGGAGCCTAGAGGAGAGAAATGGGTAAGCAGGAGAAGCTCTTCCTCTGCGTCTTCAGAGTTAAGTTCACAGGAGGCAGATGTCGCTGCTCACCTGTACTCACACATCCCATCCCCCGAAGTCACTCGGGCATCTTTCATCAGTTCCTCCCCTCTGCCTGCAGCAGCTGCTGTGCAGACCTTTGTGAGAGCACATAGTACACTTTAAGCAGTGCCGCTGGAGAGCTGGGCGGGACCCTGGATCCTCGGGAATGAACAAGAGACGTTTGCTGTTCTCAGAGGACCCTGAGAGTGTGAGAGAGATGGGTACAAGCCATGATCATCTATCTATGCTACAGGATGCTCAAGTGCAAAGGGTACCTAATCTAATTGTCCAGCTACAAAGGGCTGAATGTTATACAGTTGTTTCAAAGAATGAAGGCAGGCTGGGAGCATAGCTGAGTGGTGGAACATGTGCTTAGTGCATGTGTGCACACACAGAGGAATATGAAAGCAAGTTCTATGTACTGATCAGAAATACTCCCATACCTTTATATATACAATATATACATATATTACATGTGTGTACATACATGTGGGGTTTTTTTATAAGAACTGATAAACCATTCATAGAGAATATCTGAAGGTGAGAGTATAAGAATATCTAATCTCTAATTTGCACACATAGGAGTTCTTAAAATTTCTGTAACAAGTAATGTGTAATTATGATAGCACAATAGGCAAAACTGTGAAAGGAGAGTGTTCCTGGAGCAGGAACAGCATGTGCAAAGGCCCTGAGGCATAACTTGGATGTTGCAAGGAACAGCAAGTATTTGGAGCTGGAGTGTAGTGAGGGAAAAGGGTTGGAAGATGACAGCCTGGGTACAGGGCCAGGTGGTGTAGGACCTCATAGACCACAGTGGGGAAAAGGACTTTTATCCTAGCATGATGGGAACTGCAGGAGGGTTTGAAACAAGGGTATCTTGTGATTTAAAAAGATCACACCAACTTCCAAGAACACCAGGAGGTGAAAATTCAGGGATGCAACCAGTTAGAGGTTGCAGTGGGATCTAGAGAAGAGGTGGTCCTGGCCTCGGCTACTGTAACACGAGAGAGATGTTCTCCTTGCAGTACACAAAGCCAGAAGGTTCGGGCAAAGCACTGTGCTCAGAAACCCAAAGGATAGACTCATGTTTTGCTCAGGAGGAGGTGGCAAGCAGGTGCCTGAAGCTGTGGGGAAGGGGGGCTCCGAGGCAGCATGAGAGAAGGGCAGGAAAGGCAGGGTGGGCTGCAGTTAAGTCAGGGCATGGGGGGGCCTCTCTCCAAAACTCAGCTCAGAGGCCCCCAAGAGGATGACAGGGCCCCAGGCCTCACGGGAGGGGGACCCCTGATGTGACTTCCCTGGATTCTAGGTTTTTAGCGGAAGAACCTCGCACTTAATGAGCCAAGCTGCGCAGGTGTACATCCCAGCCCCCCTGCCTCCTCCCTGTACAACACTCTGTGCCTCAGTTTCCTCATCTGTAAAAGGCAGACGACAGAAGTCAGTGTGCGTGAGGGAGGCCGGTGCCCGGCACCTGGTAAACACCAGGAGAAGGGTCGTCGGCAAAGGATAAGACACCAGGAAGGAAATAGAGTGAGCACAGGTTCCCTGACTCCAGTTGGGTGGCGCTGAACAAGCTCCCTGTCTCCCTGCCCCTCCCTGCCTCCCCTGTGAACCAGGGAGTGTTGGGGCGGGGTCCGCATGTGGGAGTGGGGCCTGGAGCCTGTGTGCGGGTCTGTGCACACTGCAGGGTTGAGGTGCATACTGGGACGCACCACCAAGCAGCCTGGCTGCTGAGGGAGCACTAAGGCACTTGAAAAGTGTGAGTCCATGAGAGGCCTCCTGCGACTCAGTGTCCCAGCGAGCAGCACACCTGCCTTGTAAACGTTTTATCTACACAGCCAGAAGGTCCTCAGGGCTGCCAAGCCCTGAAAGTAAAATCTCAAGGCCAGGAAAGCCAAAAGACACGCGTTTCCCAGGGCTCCAGGCCCCACAAAGAGGCAGGAAGGTCTGGGGTGCCAGCACCTGCCACTGTGCACTGGCACCGCATGAGTGTGCACATCCACATGTGCACTGGCACAGGCAGTGCATGCCGCCCATGCGCATGCACTCAGGCACGCGGTGCACACGTGTGCACGGGAGGAGCCCACACTCTCACACGCGAACACACACAGGCACCTCAGTGCCCACACACCTGCTCACACCCATGAGGCTGGGCTGGTCCTCAGTCAGATTCTTCAGGAGTGGCCGCATGCAGCAGCCACCCAGGACATGGACACTAAGAAGCCAAGCAAGCAGAGGAGCTGTCCCTACAGCCCCCTCCCTGCAGGTGCCTGGCCCCCAGGCCCCAAGGACTACCTGGCTGGAGCTCCCCAAGAAGACATTGTGCCCAACCAGCAAGGTCACAGCCTCCATAGCACACAGCCCGCTGCCGCATCTGCCTTTGCCAAACTTGGAGAGAACCACAAGCCCAGGCCCACCTGCCACACATGGCTGGCGTGGCCACGTGTCCTAGACTTGAGAATCCCCCCAGCCAAGCACCCTGCACTCTCCATGTGGGGACAGTGATTATGGCCAGACCCCTGCCTCTGTTCCTTCTCCCCTGACTCCCAGGGCCAGAGCCAGGCTGAATCTCCAGGCCACTTGAAGAGGCCTACATACGTGAAAGTCTCTCTCAGTAGGTTTCCTTCTGGGTGGCAGGCGCAGGCAGGTGGGGACAGGAGCACCCTCCCCAGGGTCTCTGTGGCAGGGCATCCTTCAGAATTGATTCTCCAGTCCTTCCATAATTTAAAAAAACTGACTTTTCAATTGGTGCAGCATTGCCAGCATAAAGACCACATTTCCCATCTCCTTTGCGGCTGAGTGTGCCTATGTGATAAGTTCTAGCCCAGGAGAGAAATCCAGGTGTTGGCCAGCAAATTCTGGTTTAAACCTTATATTTGCCCTAAAGTCGTTGCCCTTCCTCCATCCTACTGCCTGGAATGCAGATGTGACAGCTGGTGCTCCAGCCACCATTTTAGACCATGAAGACAAAGGCCCTGGGATGAAGCAGGGCAGCAGAGGCCCAGGTCCTGAGAGCTTCATGCAGCGCAACCTCTTGGAATTGCCTCATTTTGAACTTTTATGAACAGGTCAGTAATTTCTTCCATTGGTGCCAGCTGTGCAGCTAAACCTAATCCTGACTGCTGTCTCCACCACCTGAGCTACGAGATCCCCCAATCACAGACCTGCACAGCATTGGCATCGCTGTTGTACTGGACTAAGGGCAGTTACTGACCCTCACGGAGCAGAGGCAGATGTTCCCCCACCACCTCCTCAAAGAACTGAGCACTGGGCAGCAGCATCTCTGGCTTGGGGAGGTTGAAGGAGGCAACACCCCACCCAGGGCTGGGGAAGCCACAGGGGTGGGGGCTCTGGGTGCACCAAACTTACCCTTCTCTGATGCCGGGGCCAGGTCAATGAAGCTGCGGCATTTTTCACCTTGAAAAGAAAAGACAGGGGTTTCAAAATGTGAGGGCAGACATGAGCTTCTGGGCTTCTGCCTGTCCCTCCCCAGCGCCCTGCAGGGAGCTGGCTCTAACCCAGTCCCAGGGATGCTCTGCAACCCTCCTTGCTAGCAGCAGGCAACATGCGTGGCAGGTGGCAAGCTGTGGGCCTCCCCTCCCAGCCAGTCCAACAGTCCGAGGCCTCCTCCTCCCACCACCTACCGCCTGATCCCCCTCGGCACCCCTGTGGGCCCTTCCTTCCTGTCACCCCAGGCCTGGGTCTGTCTCTCCATGCCTTCTCCAAGCTGTGGATGGCAAGCCCTCACCTCCTTCAGGACACCAGTGAGGAGGAAGCCCAAATCCCCTCATGCAGACCCAGGCCTGGCTGCCAGCAGCCCACCCACCGCCTTATATGCCCGTCTTGCCCTGCTCCTCGGGGCTGACTTGCAGCTCCATCCCACCTGAGGCCTCACACTGCCACTCTGTCTGGAGTACACCTCCCCTCAGGAACTCTCAGCAGCCCTGGGCTCCTTCTCCTAGGGGTGTCTAGACCCCTCCCGAGTCTGCCTGTGACCAGGAGATTCTTCTTTTTCTTTTCCTTTTCTGTTGCAGTACTAGGAATTGAACCCAGTGTTCACACACTGAGCTACATCCACAAGCCCTTTTCGGTTTTGAGACAAAGCCTCACCAAAGAGAATTAAATTACCCAGGCTGGGCTCAAACTTGGGATCTTCCCGCGCCAGCCTTGTGTGGATATTTATTCATGTCTGCTTTCCCCCAACAAGCTGCAAATCATGTCGGGGCAGGGACTACATCTTAACATTGCCCAGCTGGTAAGTGGCACCTGCACCCTCCCAAGGCCCAGGCCAAGAGGTTGGCACCATCCCGGGTCTCTGTCTTTCTCTCACACCAGCAGCCAGGGTGTGGCCCCAGTTTCCTGGGGCTTCAGAGTCCCACTTCTCATCACATCCGCCAGCCCAGGCTGCACTCTCCAATCTCCAGTCCCCCAGAGCAGCCCTGAACTGTCCCTGAGGGTATAGTGACAGGCGCCACCTGCCCTGATCTCCAGACCACTTCTGAGGCAGAAGAGGGCATATACAGACCTCCATCCCAAGCACACTTTGTTTGCCCCACCCAAGCTGTGAAAACAGGAAACACATCCCCTGTGCCTGCAGACTTCCGGTTTTCTGATGGAGAATCAGACCCGGCCTTGCACACCACACCCCACAGCAGGCAGATGTGTTCCTTCAGATGGGCAAGCGCCTCCCTTAAAGCTGCAGGCAGCCCTTGAAACACGGGCTAGGGAGACCTTAGTGCGAGTGGACAGCCACTGGCTTAATGTCACTGCAAATCTCAAAGAGGAGATGGAGTCAGTCAAAATGGAACCAAATGTGCACTGGATCAGAGGGAAAAAGAAAAAGAGCAGGAAGCTTTTGGCAACTCTCAGCCCAGTGTCTGCTTGGAGCTTCTGAGGTCGTCCCAGAAGAGGCCCATGGAGCCCCTGCGGGAGTGTCCCGCCAGCCTCACATAAATGCAAAGGCAGAAGGGAAAATGGAGGAAGGGAGCAGGGAAGAGGGCCAGGGACAGATCACAAAGGGTCTCCAGTGCCCAGCTAAGGAGCTGCCTCCTCCCTTCGCTCATTCTGTGAGCGCTGTTCCATCACTCCTACCAGAGGAGCACAAGGCGACTGGTGGGTGTGCACCTCTGCAGTGGCTGCACCCGCTTCCCCTCCCTGTGTCCTGCACTGACCTGTGTCCTGTGTCCTGCCCTGGACCCTCATCTTCCGTTAGGGATGAAGACAAGGAGACTTAGGGCAACAAAGCCGTCAACCTGGGCGGCACAGGAAGACAGCAGTTGTGAGATTACCACCTCCCCAAAAGGATGTTTGCAGACAACCAGCAGCAGGGAAGGAGGATCAGAAAGAAAGAAAACAAAGTTTTGTGCTACATTTTTTTAAAATTTTATTTTAAACAGAATTTTAAAAAATAGCAAAATGCCAACAACATAGACAAAAACAAAACAAAGCAAAAACAATAAGAATGATACAAGGTTTCAGAACAAAATGATAGGGATTGACAGTTGTTGTGTTACATATGGTTATCTTCATCGAAGTTGGTCAGGTTACCAGATGTAAGAATGCAAGACTGATCAAACCATTTGTGCTAGACTTTGAGTGCTTTTTTTTTCAGAACTTTATTTACTGTTTTATAGTTTTCTCAAAAGCTCCAACAAGGTAAAAAAAAAATTTTTTTTTTGTCTTTTTGAGACAGGGTCTCACTTTGCAGTTCAGGCTGCACTTGAGCTCACTTTGTAGCCCAGGATGGTCTCAAACTTGAAGCAATCCTCCTGTCTCAGCCTTCCAAGCACCGGGATTACAGGCGTGCACCACACCCGGCCCAACCAGGTAAATTTAAAGGGAAAATTCAGACCACCAACCTGGACATGCTTGGGGGGGGCACTTTGGCCCTTGTGAGCGCTGTCCTACATAAAAACTAAAATTAATATGGGGCCAGCGGTGCACACTTGTAATCCCAGCCACCTAGGAGCCTGAGGCAAGCAAACTGCAAATTCAAGCCCTGCCTAGGTAAATTAGCAAGACCCTGCCTCAGAATAAAAAAGGGCTGGGGATGTATCTTGGGGTAATCCTGGGTTCGATCCTCAGTATCTAAGAGAGAGAGAAGGACGGAGTCAGAGAGAGACAGAGACAGAGGAAAAAGAAAGAGAGAAAGAAAGAAAAAAGAAAGAAGGGAGGGAAGGAGGGAGAGAGGGAGGGAGGGAGGGATAGAGGGAGGGAGGGAGGGATAGAGGGAAGGAAGGAGGAAGGAAGGAGGGAAGGAAGGAAGGAAGGAAGGAAGGGACAGCTGGAAGTACTGCTTAGTACAAACAAAAACTAAATATTTGTTTTATAACCACACTGGTATAAAGGTGAACATGTTAAGAATTAAGTATTTTCTTCATCTAAAAGTTTAATCTTTTTCTCTCACATTTTAAAAGCTGTGTTAAAGCCTCTGCATGGGCCTGCGGGAGTGCGTGGGGCCCGGCTCTTGCCCCGCAGCCTGAGGCAGACAAGACTCCACACTCTTCCACCAGTCCTGCCCCCCCAGTACCGGGCTGCCTGGGAATAGTTAAGATTTATGCGCAAGGCATTTGCCTTCTCTCTTCTTTAACAGTTTGCTGGAGATGTAATTCAAATGCCATGTAATTAATCTATGTAAAATGTGCAATTCAGTGATTTTTTTAGAGCATGCTTATGATATTCACCAGGTTGGGTGACCATCATCAATTTTAGATCGTTTTTATCTCCCTAAAAAGCAGTTCTGTGCCTGTTAGCAGCCAGTCCTCACTTCCTCCGGCCCTGCCAGCCCTCAGTAGAAAACTAATCTATTTTCTACATCTATTGATTGCTCTGGTCTGGGCATTTCACGTAAATGGAATCATGCACTCTGTGGTCTTTTGAGATTGGCTCCTTTCACTCAGCACAATGTTTTCCGGGATTACCAATGATGTACCCTGCATCAGTGCTACATTTCACTTGACTCCATTGCACGGACGTGCAGAAGTCCTCCCTGGTCTGGGTTTTGTTTTTTTGCAGTTTCTGTTACCTGTGCTTAACTAGGGTCAGAAAATAGTCAAGGGAAGGTATAGGAATAAAAAATATTCTGAAGTTTTTGATTGTTCACTGTTCTGAGTAGCATGAGGAAACCTCATATCTTCACAGTTAATCTTGCTCAGGACAGAAACCACCACTTTGTCCAATGTATCCTCTCTGTATATGATGCTCCCTGCCTGTTACTAAGTGAGTCACTTAGTAACCATCTCAGCGATTGGATCAAATGTCCCAGCATCATAGGGCTTATGTTTCAAGACCCCTTATTTTACTTAATAATGGTCCCAAGAGCAGGTACACAAAGGAGGCACCAGAACATGGAACACAGAAGGACAGGTTAGCTCTGGTACTGCGGCACAGTGCTGCAGGGCAGATGGGGGGAAAACTGAACATACATGGTTCAGTGCTATCTAAGAATTTAGCATCCAAAAGGGGTCTTGGAACCCTTTGCTGATTCCCTGGAGATAATAACCTCCTATACCACATGCATTAGAAATAGATATTCGGGCTTATTCCATTTTTTGGCTATTTATAAACATTCACGTAACAAGATATTTTGTAAGCAAGTTTGTATTTCTCTTGAGTATATGTCTGTGAGTGGAATTACTGGGTCTTGGGGTGACTCAACGTTTAATCTTTGGAGAAGATGTTAGGCTGCTTGCCAAAGTTCCTGCCCCATTTTAAACTGAAGGTTCCAACTTGACCTCTTTGCCAACACTTGTTACTGTTTGTCTTTGTTTCACTAAAAGTGTCCTCACAGGTATCTTATTGTAGTGGGATTGGCATTCCATTTCTCTAACGACAAAAGATGCAGAGCATCATTGTTATGTGCTTCTCAGCCATTGAAATGTCTTCTTGGAAAGATGTCTATTCAGACTCTGTCCATTTGCAAACTGAGTTGTCTTTTTTATTATGAGTGGTAGATGTTCTTCGTAGCGTCTGCATGCACATCCCCAATCAGATGTCGGGTTTGTAAATTTTCTCTCCCATTCTGCAGGTTATCTTTCCCCTGTCTTGATGATGTCCTTTGAACTGCAGGAGGTTTTTTTTTTTTTTTTTTTTTTTTGCGGTACTGGGGATCGAACTCAGGACCCTGCGCTTGCTAGGCAAGCGCTTATTCCACTGAGCTATATCCCCAGCCCCTGCAGGAGTTTTATGTCTTAATGAAGCACAGTTCATCTTTTTCTTTCTCTTTAGTGGCTTATGTTTTTGGTATCATATCTAAGCAGGCTTTGCTTAACCCAAGATCATGAAGATTTACCCCTTTCTGCTTGAGTTTTAACTCTTCCATTTAGGTCTATTATCCATTTAAAACTGATTTATTAGCATGGTCTATAGAAGGAAACCAACTTCATTCTTCTGCATATCTAGTTGTTCTAGCACCACTTGTTGAAGAAAGACTATTCTTTATCCACTGAATTTTACTGGTACTCTTGACAAATTATTTGCCTGTAAGTGTGTTTGTTTTGTACTCTTAATACCACTCAGTTGATCGATTTGTTTATCATACATTGGCACTACATTGTCTGTTAGCAACTTTGATTTTTAAGTTCATTTTGGCAATTTTCTATTTTGTTATGAATTTTAAGATCAACCTGTCAATTTCAACCAAAAAGCAAGCTGGAATACTGACAGCCACTGCACTGACACTATAGATCAATTGAAGCAGTATGACCATCTTAACAAAATCTCCCAATCCATGAACATGGGATGCCTTTTCATCTACTTAGATCTACTTTAGTTCTTTCAACAATGTTTTGTACTTTTCAGATTATAGATTTCTTGCACTTCTTTTGTTACATTTATTCCTAGGTAGGTTCTTATTTTGACATTCTAAACAAAACTTTATTCTTAATTTAATTTTTGAAATTTCACTGCTAGTGTGCAGAAATACAGGTTCTTGGACCCTGTGATCTTGCTGAACTTATTGATTAGTACTAATAGTTTTTAATGGATTCTTGGGATTTGCTATGCAAGATCATATCATCTTCAAATAGAGATCATTTTATTTCTTCCCATCTTCATCTCTTGTTTCTTTTTCTTGGCCAACTGCATTGTCTAAAACTACAGGATAACATTGACTAAGAGTGGACATTCTTTTTTTGTTTCTTTTTGTTTGTTTGTTTTGAGACAGGGTCTCACTATGCAGCTCATGCTGGCCTTGGGCTCACTTTGTAGCCCAGGCTGGCCTCAAACTTGCAATAATCCTCCTGCCTCAGCCTCCCGAGTGCTGGGATTATAGTTGTGTGCCACCACGCCAAGCAAGAGTGGACATTCTTATCTTGTCCCTAATCTGGGGGGCGGGCATCACTCTTCCTTACACCATTAGGTTTGTGGTTTGGTTGGCTGTGAGCTTTTTGCTTATGTCCTTAATCAGGTAACATGCTATTCCTAGTTTGCCAAGGAATTCTATCATTAAAGGCCATTCCCCTTCTACTGTAATCTAGTAATGACCCACAATGTACTTCTAAAATTCTGCATTTAAAATACAAACAAGCTGAGGCTCTAAATTTTCAGTGACTTGCCCACACAGCCAGTAAGTGACAGAGCAAACACAACCAGGTCCACAGACTCCACACTCCCTACCCTAAAATACTCCCAGCTTTTAATTCCTGGTTGCTGTGTGAGACCTTCCTACTAGAGCCAGGTGCTCCTGCTGGGTATAGCAGCTGGGTACTGTAAGGATTCTCTCAGGAACAAACTCTGTCCAGGCAGGAGAATCCACAGGGACTAAAGAAATGGCTCTCACACGTCTGTGTCTGCTACATGGAGGAGGATGAGCAGATGTTCCAACAGATGTGGTCAAATAGCCCACACCGCCTATGCTAGGCAAAGCTGAAACTTAAGGAGAAATCATAGAGATAACACGAGAAAGACAGGGTGCTTCAACAGCCATGAGTTTAACAGCTGAAATCTAAACACAAGAGATTTTTTTTTTCCCTGCAGATCCTTAGTCTCCATGATAAAGTTTAGCTAACATTCAGGAGAAAGATATTGAACTGCACCATATTGACTTACTGCTTCTAGAAGTGGCCCTAGACATTAACATCATACTGTCAGCTATTATTAAGTTGATATATTTAATTAAGGGGTTCATTTTGGGTTCAAAGCAGAAGACAAGTGCACTTTTCTCTCCATCACACATGCTTAAGCCTGAGGCTGACAATTAGACCACAGAGCTGTGGCAACCTACCGCCACCTGATGGCAGTGTATCTTTCTTGAGCCATGGGACCTGGAAGAGGGGAGGTATCCTAAAGGTCATCCAGTTGACCCCATGCACAGAGATTCCGATTTGATTGGTTGGAGCCTCAACCTCAGTAGGGTTTCAAAGTCACCCCAGTGGATGAATCCAATGTGTACCCAGGGTGAGAATCACACTCCGATCTGACCTAGGAAAACTGTCTTCAACATTAGGAGAGCAATAGGGAGTCACTTCAGAGACAGCCCATACTGTTTCACGGACAATTTCCAGCAACAGCAGCTGTGGGGTAGGATAGCACAGTGGTCATGGATCTGCATCTGTAATAATAAGAATGGGTTTAAACACCGGCTCTGCCACTCCCACGGCTTGTATCCTGTCTTCCTGCTCCTTGGCTCCTTGACTTCCTTGTTGCCATGCGAGTGGCACCTGCTGAGGACCTGTGCAAAGAGCTCAGACCCAGCCCTAGGTAGAGATGGTGGCTCTCAGCAGCTCCCCTCCCTCCTGCACATGCTCACAGCAAACACGGGGCAGAGTCCTCCACAGTCCAAGGGAGACGGGCCTGTCCACAGTGTGGGGGGCTGTATCAGCCACTGTGTTGCAGAGGGGATAGCTCAGTGGGCAGAGTCCAGAGTACCCAGGGTCAGCAGAGGGGATGTCAGGGGATCCCCAAGGGCCCCGGCTGGGGTGTGGCCCCGCGGCTGCCCACACTGTGGACACTGCGTGAGAAACACCCCAATCTCCTCCCTGAAGGTGTTCTTTCTCCCTCGTCCCTCCCACCGCTGACCTTCTAAGACAGAGGTGAATGGGAAGCAGCACCTTCTCCCCCAGGAAGCAGAGTTCCTATAAAGGTCTATTGTATTCCCAGACACCCCTGAGAGGGCAACTTCTGCCTCAGGGAGGGGGCAGTGCGGGCATTTGTGCAGGCAGCAGAAGGCAGCAGACCCCAGGGCAGAAGCTGCTGCAGATATGGGCAGCGAGGCCTCCATGTCACCCCGAGGTGGCAGGACCTTTGAGGAACAGTGTCTCCTAGGAAAGCAGGCCTCTGGGCTCAGCAAGACTGTTGCTCCCCGTGAGGCCTCTAGGAGGGGAAATCGAGGCACTAAAGGGCTCATGATGCACCCAGTAAGTGGAGAGGCCAGGCTGAAGCCAGGCAGGCCCAGCTCTGGAAGCCCTGGAAAGCACCAGCAGTAGGGAGAGGAAGGACAGATGAGGACCGGAAGGTTCTCCTAAAAGTTCTGGAAACTTCATACAACCCAGGGCCTGGGGGCCCTCTGCTGGGCCTAGAGACTGCCTTGCATATTCGGACCCACCTTAGCCTAGGGGGAAATTTCCATCCCCACCATCACTCCCTGTGCTGAGGCCGGGAACCTGCAGAGGGACCTGAAACCTGCCCCGGAGGAGATCGTCCCCTCAGGAGACCGGCACCAGCAATAGCTAAAGCAGCCCTCAGAGTGAGTGGGGAGCTGGCAGAGGACACACCTGTGCAGATAGATGTGAATTGACTCACTGAGCATCTGGCCCGGCCAGGGGCTGACAGGAAGCAGATGGCTCCCTGCGAGGGGCCCACTGGCTGCTTCCGGGGGATGCATGGACAGGATGAAGGGCCGGTGACCCTTCCCACAGGCACAGGAGAAGGACAGGAGCCTGAGTCTGCTTTATGCCTTTGTTCTCCTGTTTACTGCCTGGATCCCCTACCAAAGGCTCTGTGGGCTTTTCCTGTGCTGTGGGCTTCTGTGTGAACTGTGAGTGTGGCCAGGATGGACCAGCCTTGGGGCTGCATACTAAAACTGTGTCCAATTCCCCTCCCCTTCCTGCCACAGAATCCCGGGAATCAAAACTGCATCATGCAGTGATCTGCGGGCGTTTGATCTTGATCCCTGAAAAATACTTAAGTCACCAGCACCAGTGCTTTGCATTCATGTAATTGTATCTCACCAACCTTCACTGAGAGCAGCTGCTATACGCCGGGGGCTGATCTAGGTGCTGAGGAGACAGAAGTGAACCAGACGGACTAAACCCCAGCCCTCCTAGGGTGTCTGTTCCAAGGGTGACACGAGTGTATGGATCCGCCACTCGGTGATTCCCAGCTGTTCTACATAACACCCAGCCCATGTCCCAGCAGCTTGGAGAGCAGGTTTCTTTGGCAACATACAGAAGTTGGAGGCCATGTGTGTGCTCACTGTTGTGCCCTCAAAGCCTGGGGGAGCATTTCATAAAGCATCCATGGAGACCTCCACCAAAAGGGGCCACCCGCAGGAAGGGAGGTTGTAGCCAGCCCGCCTGCAGCCAAGGTAAGGGGGAAACAGAGCACTGGCGTGTGTTGGGCCAGTCCAAGAGGGAAGAGAAGAGAAAGGACCTGTGTGGGATCCAAACATGAGGCAGTGGCTATGCACAACCACTGCAGCCTCACACCCTCTGCGAGAAGGACTCAGAGACCCCAAGGTCACCTTGGACATGCATCTGTGGACACTGCCCTCCCATTCTGCTGCCCTGCCCTGCAGGCTCCCATTTATCTCCCTGCCTTTCCAGGCCCTGCCTTGGCTCTCAACTCTTTCTGGATGTCAAGCCCTCTCTCCCTCCGTTCCCCGGTTTGGGACCTCCCCAGCCTTCAAGGTTGAGTTCAAGTGTCCACCTCCTGCCCCATCTCAAACCTGCCCTGTTCACCAGCCACCTGCTCCCCCCAAAAGACTTGCCCCCGCCTCACCATTCTAAATGAACAGTATTTTATCAGGATGTCTCTCAATGTATCCTGTGCCCTGATTGTGACACAGCCAAGTGGAGGCTGTTTGTCATGCTGCCCTAGATCCAGGATCTAATGACCCCCAAGGGGAACATAAGGGCCAGGGATATGGCTCAGCGGCATAAGCACCTGCCTGGCAAGCACAAGGTCCTGAGTTCGATTTCTGATACCAAAAAAAAAAAAGAATCAGCACAAGAACTTGAGGTTGGGGGCTAGGGATATAGCTCAGTGGAATAAGCACCTGCCTGGCAAGTGTAAGGTCCTGAGTTTGATCACCAGTACCACCAAAAAAAAAAAAAAAAAAACTGTGAACCATACCCATATATTCAGGGCTTGATCCCCCAATGCAGCAAAGTCCAAAGCTGAGGTCCAGACAGGTAGCTGGATCACAAGAGCACTGACCTCACATCAGAGGGTTGGTCCACGCATGAGCTCACAGCTGGGTGGACCGTTAGGAGATGAGGTCTGCTGGAGAAAGCAGGTCCCTGGGACTGTGCCTTTGAAGAGGTAACCTCTCCCCAGACCCCGCCTCTCTGGCTCTTTTGACCTCTCTCTGCTTCCCAGCTGCCATGAGGTGAGCCGTTTTCTTCCACCACTCCCTGTCACCATGTTATTTTGGCCTTGGGTCCAAAGCAAGGCAGCTTACCACAGACTGAACCCTCCAACACCAACAAGGCAAAGTAAATTTGTCCTCTTTCAAGTTATTTTTCTCAGGTAGTTGGTCACAAGGATGAAAAGTTGAGTCACCCACAGAGTCCATGGCAAGTAGCAGGCAAAGGACCTGCCACTCATCACAGGTCTGTGTGAGGTCAGTGTCCCTGACCATTTTACAGAGGAGGAAACTGAGGCTTCCTGAGGCAAAGCCACCTACTCACGGTCACACAGCTATTAAACGGCAGAACGGGGATCTGGACCTGGAGCTGTGTCTTCCCATCATGGAGGGGACTGACATGCCCAGAAGTGAGGCTGGGATCCAAGCCATTCCGCAGCCAGGCCAGGTGGTCAGGGAAATAGCTTTTTAAGACACTGTCTAGTGCAAAGTCACCATCTTTTACAAAAGTAGAAAGATGTTTTTAAAAAGCCTCATGCCCCTTGCCCAGCTTCAGTAACTGTCAACTCAAGGCCCCTCTTCTGATCCACACACACCTCCAACAGCCCAGGGTTATCTTGAAACAAATGCCAGAAGTTGGGTCTGAAATGCCTTTTAGAAGACACTGAAAGAGGCAAATGGAAAGTCATCTCTCCTTAGGCCCTGTGGCATCTTATGAGGCTGTTGGCTTTTGCAACATGAGAAGGAAACATAGACCCTAAGGGGCCCACTGTCCTCCCACCCCCAACTGGCTCCTCTGACCTCTGCTGCTCGGCCTGGCCAGGGAGGGAGGTCCAGAAATTGCGCTCAGTGCTGCAGCCTCAGCTGTCAGCAGGCCCACCCTCCTCCAGCCAAAGGGAGCCTGGCACAGATCCTTGGCAGAAACGCAGCTTCCAGGAATCCACCATGGAAATGCTGGCCCAGTCGAAGCGGCTCACTCTGGCTCCACACCCAGGCCCCATTCCAGGAATCTCACCAAGGGCTTCCTCAGGGGCCTGGTCTAATTGAAAAAGAAGCTCGTGTGTGAAGAAAGCCAGGGGAAACAGGTGAACAAGAGGCGCAGCAGGGTGAGCTCCCCAGTTAAAAAGAGGTTTCCCATGGACCTGAGTTCAAATCCCCTCACCGTCTGCTAGCTGTGAGAAGTTTTTAATTTGTTTGATTGGAGAGTTCTTTGATGGGCAAAGGATCATTCTAGTCTCCTGGGTTGACATAAGGGTTAAATGTGGAAGTGGGTATAGCGGGATGTCTTCCAACAGGATTTAAATCAGACAACATCAGTTCTGTGCTTTAACACCCACATCCTAGTGTCATTTCCATGGGCTTTAGATCTTCCTCCTTGAAGGGCAAGTGCTCTAAGGCAAAAGGTTTGGACCAAGAAGCTACAGAACAAAAGTTCAAATCCACCCTCCACCTCCTTTTAGCCATGTAATCTCAGTGAATGATTTTGCCTCTCTGAGCCTTTCGTAACTCTCCAAGTGGCAATAATCCAAACTGTCATCCTGCATCCATGGGGAATATAGTCCAAGATCCGCTCCCCAGGATGCCTGAGACCACAAAGAATACCAATCTCTATACATACTGCTTTTTCCTAGGCATACATATTTATGCACAGAAATAAAGTTTCGTTTTTAAATTCATCATGGAAAGAGATCAGTAACAAAAACTAATGATGAAATAGAACAATTATAACAGTATCTTATAATAAGTTGCATAAATATGGTCTTTCTTTCTTATATAAGATATTGTGCTGGTTTATCTGATAACCCAGATGGCTACAAAATAACTAGCAGGCAGGTAGTTTATACAGGATGGATACTGTGGAAGAAGGGATGATTCGCATCCTGGGAGGGGCAGGATGGGATGGCACAAGACTTCTTCAGGATACTTAGAATAGCTCCTAAAAAAAAAAAAAAAAAACAAGAATAGCTCCTAATTGAAAACTTATGGATTGTTCATTTCTGGAATTTTCCATTTAAGAAAAGCAGGGTTTCAACTCTGCTTGGCCATTGATAACTGAAGTCACAGAACGCAAGGCCATGGATAAAGGAGGAAATTGTCTCCGTATTCCAGACTCACCAAAGAGAAAAACAGGAGAAAGTGTGACAATGTCTGCCGTTAGTAAGGGCTGTTTTTCATTTCTTCACTGGCTCACAGGTGGGAGACACACATCACTTCTCCCAGGAAAAGCCTGAGCATCTTCCCAAGCCAGAAACAGGAAGCTGTGATTCTTCGACCTCAGCCTGAGCAGGTGGGGGGACCTGGCAGGGCCATGGCAGAATCAAAGGAGAGAGCCAGAGGCAGCCGCCCAGTGCTGGCAGAAGGTGTGTGGAGCATTGCCAATTGGCCAAGTTGCCCTTGGCATGGCCACACAGGAGCCCAGGTCTTGGCTGGCAGTGGGAGCCAGGACAGTGAGAGGGAGGACCCCGGGGAGCCTGGCATCCTTGGCTGGATCTGCACATCCTGGGTCTAAGCATCGTGACTTCACTCTGTGGCCCAGCAGATGGAATAGCTGGTGTTTCTGTGTGGCAGGAGTGGGGAGGTGCTGGGGACAGAGGGAGCCAGTGACACCAGTCTCAAAGTCAGCCAACAAACGGCATGTGCTAACATGGACTATGAGTGCCCCTGTGCCAAACCCTGTTGTAGTATTTAATTATTTTGGTTGAGGTACTGAGGATTGAACCCAGAGCCTTACCCACTGAGCTACGTCTCCAACCCGTTTTAAATTTTGAGACAAGATTTTGCTAAGCCCCTAAATGGCCCAGGCTGGGCCCAAACATGCAGTCTTCCTGCCTCAGCTTCCCAGAGTGCTGGAATTATAAGTATGTACCGCCACTCTCACTTTATTCTAAGTAATTTACATCTATAACTCACGAACGTTTACAACAGCCCTGAGAAGCAGATAGCATTATCACCCGCCACAATAGAGATGAAGAAACTGAGGCACGGGAAGATGGAGTCCTTTGCCTCATCTGATGTCACACCGCGAGAGGAGGAGGCAAGACTCATACCCAGTCTGCTCAGACTCTTGGTTTGGGCCACTCCTGCACTGACTCCTTAGCCAAGTAGGCAAGTTCTAGAAAACCGTCCCTCTGCAGGAAGTCCCAGATACCTTCTGAAGAGGGTTTCACACACAACAGGAAAAGCCAGCAGCTTCCAGAAGTGGCTGTAGTTTGATAGCCCCAGATAAAGGTATCAGACCCGACTCGTTTCAAGTTAGACTCTGGTTCCAAGGCTCCCAGTTCTCACAGGGAGCCTAGGCTTTTGGCAGCTGCTCACTTCCCTTCTGTCTAGCAAGGCTGCTTCCCACTTGCTGAGAGGGCACAGAAGAACTGGGCGTTTCTGGGCCCCAAGCAGTGGGACCGATGAGGAACGATGCCATTAGCCAACTGGCAAGAGCAGCTCACACACCTTCACAGGCTGGGTGCAAGGAAGTCAGGCTGGGGGAGGGCAGGAGAGAAAAATGCCAACAGATCTTGGGAGAAGCTTCTCCTCTCGCTCTGCAGGCTGGCGGCAGAGTCTTGGCAAGTACTGCCTTGGAATCCTCAGGAGGCTTCTGCCAGTTCAACTGACAGGGCAGCAGATGGCACACACTTATCTGCTGATGATATTTTGATTTATTTATCTCTTACAGATGGTACCAGGCCTTGGGATCTGGCAGGAGTCCAGAGAGCAGGTCAACTTTCTGGGGAGAATCGTTGCTATAAGTGGAGTAGACAGTGAAGACTAAGGTCTTACCTGACATCATGATTGGCATCGCCATGGTTTCCAGACACCCCTTGCTTGAGCATTTAGGGTACTGTGGGTAAACCAGAAGGACGAATCTGTTCTAAAAAACCTCCAGGGCCTAAAAACCTAAGTGCTTATCTAAAATTAACATCATAGTGATTTTTTTTTTTGCGGTACTGGGGATCGAACTCAGGACCCTGCGCTTGCTAGGCAAGCGCTTATTCCACTGAGCTATATCCCCAGCCCCATCATAGTGATTAAATAAGAGAGCTTCACACTCACGGTACTCACAGATCCAAAGCAAGGCAATTCTGTCACTTATGAGCTTTGTGGCCAGGATGGGCTTTCTGAGTCTTAGTTTGCACATCTATACAATGGGTATAATTGCCATCCATTGCCTCCACACACAGTATGACAGAAACAGCTAGCTGTCTGCCAAAAAATGCACTACTCCTTCTGGAATATAGAATGTTTGCTAAGAAGTAGCTGCTCAGCTCAATAGAGTATTTCCCAGCATGCTTAGAACCCAGATGAGATCATGTGGTGGTTCTTGTCTGTGTGACCACATGAGTATTTCCCAGGGGGGGCTCTTATGAAGAGGGTGTGCCTTCTCTGTACTTCCCTTCTTAGCCACAGAGGGCTCCAAGGCCCAGAGAAACAGCAGGCAATGTAGGATTTCCCTGCTCCCGCAACTACAGGGTAATGCTCCCCACCAGGACTCCCCATACTGAAGCAAAAATAAATTTCTGTGTAGTCCGTGGACATGTAGGAGTTGATTTGTTAGAGCAGCTAGTGTCGCCCCATACATAGGTGGCTGGAGATCCAGTGAGACCTACAGATCAGACACCCGAGGTGTGATGAGGATTCAGAAAATCCTCACTGTCATCATCTTCAGCCTTTTCTAAGAAAGCTTGGTAAGTAATGGATATTGAGATTTTTTATGTCACCCCACATGTTGGGTCTGGTTGAAGTGAGACAAATATCTCTTCCCAAAACCTTAGTCGTCTAGTTTCCCTTATTTGTGGAGTTAGGGGTCATTCACAGCTGGCCTTTCTCACTGTATGCTTTGAGAGATTTTAAAAGAGTGGGTAGCTATGGAGGAGTTTTATGAAGCATGGTGTGGCTGACTCGGGGAGATCATACCTGTGATTATTTCACCCGATTCTTCCTCTACAGATGCGCCCCGCATGGCTAGGGATGGAGGGAAGGACTTAGGGACCTCAATTTCCAGATGCAAAAACCAACAGCCAGGGAGGGCCTTGAATGGCTTATGTCACCATGAGTCAGATATTAAATAGAATTTGGGACCCAAGGCCTCTGCCTTGCAATCCAGAAGAAGTGGTGGGAGTGTAAGGGCCCCCAGTCCCTGGTGACAGGCAGTACGAACACCCAGCACCTGTGGAGGATTCACCACACACCAGGCACTGATCTAACATCCAGCTGCCCTCACTTGTCTAATTTACATAAAAGCCATGGAAAAAAATGCTATCATTGTTCTCATTTTATGGATGAAGAAACTTAAGCATGGAAAAGTTAAGGCACCCAGGCCCCTCATGTCCAGAGCCCCTACCATCCATCGAGTTTAGAGAGATGAAACTTGTAAGAGGGATTCAGTTGATTCCTTTGTTTTTGTTTTTTGGGGTTTTTTGGGGGGGGGGGTTTGGCCTTTTTGAGACAGGGTCTCACTATGCAGTTCAGGCTGGCCTTGAGCTCACTTTGTAGACCAGGCTGGTCTTGAACTCTCAACAATCCTCCTGCCTCAGCCTCCTGAGTGCTGGGATTACAGATGTGCGCTACTACACCCATCTCAGTTGATTCTTTGACACCCACAGAAGAGACCTCTGTCTTATACAACCAAAGAACAATCCAGACTCAGCAAAGCCCTGCAGGGGGCGTTAAACTTCCCAGGGGCCAAAGGAGACAAGAAAGGTTTGGCCCACCCTATGGCAATGTCACCAGGATACCGCAGCAACTGATGGCAGATTAGGCTAGGCCAACAGGGGGCCCCACAGGGGGTTCATGAGTGAGTATGTGGCATTGAATTACACTGAGTTCCTTCGTGGGAGATGAATTTCCTCCAAATTCCCTCCCAACCCATTCACCTCCTGGAGAAACTGTTTATGCCAGCCTACCTTTGATGTTACTCTAATACTTGCAAATCTCCTGTTTTTAAAAGGGAGTAAAGGGGACAGGCACCAGGGAATAAAGGTACAGTCCAGGGTCCCAATGGCAGGAAGGACAAAAAATAGAGAAAGGGCCCATGCCCAGCTAGCATTTGATAGCATTGTTTTTGTTTTATGTTCACACGCGCATGCACACACACACACACACATACGCACATACACACACACACACACACACACACACACACACACACACAAGCTTCCTCTATTTCAGGCAAGTTGTACTGGCTTTCCATTTCTAACTGTGATATAAAGCTTCCCTTTTAAGCCCACTTACGTGAGGAAAATGTGAGCCAGTATAAAACCAAAAAACATCATAGTAAAACAAGGAACACGTAGCTGGGAATAAATTTATAAGGATAATGACCGAAGTCTGAGAGACCCCGGAATAAAAGAATTCTATGCTTCTAGGTCCATGCTGACCAAGCACTCACAGGGCCCCCACGCTGCACACAATTGGAAGACCCTTCATGTCATGCGTTCTGCGAACGGCATTCCCTGGACTTGTGCAGCGCACAGCCTGTGTGAGTGTACACAGCGGCCGTGGATATTTTTAGAGTAACAAATATTTCAAACATAGGAGGGAAGAGAGATAATCTTCTGGCCAGCTGGCCTGAAATTGGCAGCCAAAGTTCCTCACTCGAAATTATGTTATTTTCTGTTCGTGATCCTCCAACAGCATCCCCACGCTCAGCGCCAAGCAGCAGTGGTACACACCGCGTCCTCAGCGGGGAGGACGGAGGACACAGGCTGTTCTTGGGAAGACCCACAAACACAAACCACCCCCTCCAGAGGCTGCAGGAGCATGAACGGCAAGGGACCCGCACACCCAGGTACAAAAGCAGGAGGCGAAGTTCACAGAGAAGAAGGCGCTTGAAGGACAGCGTCTTGTGAGCTGTTCTTGAAACAGCAAGCCGACAGCAGAGCGAAGCTCACCCAGGAAGAGTCTGAAAGCGCCCAGGAATAAAGAGTGCGCAGGAGAAGCACTGGTAAGGGAGGAATCCAGGAAATGCCAGCAAGATGAAACACTGGACGGTACTGTCCCAGGGAAGCCTTACGATTATTGTGAAGTCCTATAAACATCAGTCTCAGGAGGTCATGGGTGCTATGGAGGAGTCTCATACTAGAAAGGACCCCAAAGCCAACGGTCGAGCCTGGACGAAAATGACCAGGCTGGTGCCATTGGGAAATGAAATTCACACCCGATGATGTAAACACAACAGTGGGTCTCACTTGTCCCCAAGGATCCCAGCCCCACTGTTTCCCTATCAGGGCCACCCACCGAGGAGGACCTCTCATGTCCTGCCCTTGCTCTCTACGCTCATGTACCGTGTCATCCTCCCCTGGTCCACAGCCTCTGCCTGGCCCCTGGCCTCCAGCCGTCAGACAGTGCTTCCCGAGCTCAGATCTAATTCTGCGCAGCAGCCTTCACTTGCCTTACATGGTCACTGAGCATTACGTCCTCAGGCTTGTGTTTATTTATTTATTCTTTCAATTTTTTGAGGTAGCGGGGATTGAACTCAGGACCTTGCACTTGCCAGGCAGGCGCTTATTCCACCGAGCTATATCCCCAGCCCAACTTGTATTTAAATTCAAACTCCTGGGCGGCCTGGTGGTGCACACCCGTCATCCCAGCACTTGGGAGGCTGAGGCAGGAGGATCATTGTGAGTTCGAGACCAGCCTGGGCTACAAAGTGAGCTCATGGCCAGCCTGAACTGCATAGAGAGACCCTGTCCCAAAAAGACAATGAATAAATAAATAAATTCAGACTCCTAAAAACGCACATTTTCTGTGACTCACAATGTCATTTCTTGGGATTCATCTTACTTGTGGACAAAATGATACAAGGTCAAGGTCATTCATTATACCATTATTTTAATGGTGAAGGGCTGAAAATAACCTAAATTTCCATTGATTAAATTTTTGAAGACTCTCATTCATTCAAATGAACAAGGCATTGCCCCCCTTACAACACTAGCACAGAATATTAATATTAATTATATACTGAATATTCACATCACAGGGAAAATGCATGAAGCTGCAGGATAAGCCCAAATAACTCCACCTCCCCTTCTGTCCAGGATGAGCACTGACATTCTCTATCAGTCAATGCATTAGTTTCCTGTTGCTGCTATAACAAAATACCATGAACTTAGCAGCTTAAATAGTACCTAGTCTTTATCCTATAGCCCTACAGGTCAGAAATTCAAGAATCTCCCTGGGCTTCAATCAAGGTACAGACGTAGTATTCCTTGGGGGAGACTCCTAGCCCCACACCCTTCCCAGCTGCTTACAGCCACCCACACCCAACTCCTGCTTCCATTCTCCATGCTCAAAACCAGCAACGCTGACGCGCTGCTCACTCCCAGGTGTGCCTCTCTCTGACCATGCAAAGAAAGAGTCTCTACTTTCACAGACTCCTGTGACTGGGTTGGTTTGAGCATGATTAGTGAAACCCAAGATGACTCACCTCAAAATCCTTAATGTGATCACATCTGGAAAACATCCATCTTGCCATGGAAGGTAACACACTGGCAGGTCACAGAGGTTATGATACGGACATCTTTGGATGTAGGGGGACCCTACACAGCCTACCACAGACACCCAAGGTCCCAGCTTCCAAAGTATTTACTTCATCTCATCAAGCACCAGCCCTCGTAACAAAGTGCTCAGCCCTCCACCCAAACTCTTCTTAACCACAAATCTTCAAGGCTAGACATGGAGGCGTCCCCCTGGGCAAAGCCCTCCTTCATTCTCTTTTTTTTTTTTTTCCTCCTTCATTCTCACAGGCAGAATTAGTGATGCTGTGGGCACTTTGATAAGATTGGTAGACATTTGTCACTTAATATTCAAAATATTTGTCTACCTGTACTATTCTCAGTCCCTTACAAACAACCTGAAAGTAAAAACTGATTTCCTCAACATGCCTCTCTGCCACCCATCGCAGTGCCTGGAGGCACATTAGTCAGCTTCTCGCTGCTGTGGGGAAAACACCTGAGCAAAACAACCTCCGGAAGTAAAGCTTCCTTTGGCTCACAGTTTCAAGGGGTCAGTCCATCCTCACATGGCTCTGTTGCTTCTAGGCCTGGAAGTGAGATAGAGCATCATGGCAGAAGTGGGTGATAGAAGAGAGTAGCTCACCCCATGGCAGCCAGAAAGGACAGACAGAAGGAAAGAAAGGAAGGGGCCAGAGATAATCCCCAAGGTTATGTCCCCATGACCCACATCCTTCATCTTGGTCCAACCTCCTGTTTCCATCAGTTCTCAATGACATCATCCAGTTATAATCCATCCATAGATTACTCCACTGAGGACAGTGGACCCCCATGAGCTAACCACCTCCCGAAAGCCCTACCTCTGAACACATAAGACTTTGAGGGACATTGTAGTTCTAAATCATAGCAGTAGGGTTAGGTAAACATTAAGGAACTAATGAATGAATTCTATCTAATTTTCTCTAGAGTGCATTATATAATATGTAACTCAAAATATGGTTTTATATGTCTGTTGTTGTGATTCCAGACTTGGTCCCTGATGGGAGTTTGATAAATATTTGCTCAATAAATTAACTCTGATACTGTATTAGTCAGCTTTCCCATTACTGGGACACACTACATAACACCCATAACTTAAACAAGAAGAATTTTAATTTGGTTCATGGTCCATGGGGTCCAGTCCATGGTAAGCTGCCTCCAAGGAAGGAAAATCCTGGCAGAAAGATGTGGTGGCATGAAGCTGCCAAATTCATGGTGGGCTAGAATCACAGTAGGAGATCACTGCCAGAGTAGAAGGGGTGAGAGACCAGACAGAGACCTCACGGCCATGCCTCTGTGCTCATGGTTACACAGATACACCTGCAAGCTCTACAGTGGACCTCAAAGACAACCAAGTTGAAACCCCACCTACCTGCCACAGATACCTAATATATACTGAATGTTTCCTTTATCCCAGGCATTTTGCTGATGTTTTTATATACTTTGCCTACCTCGTTTAATTTTTCACAGCAACTCTGAGGTGAGTGCTACTGTATGAACTTGGTAGTTCATATTGGCTGTAGTTACAAACACCTCAAAACCATACAGGTTTCCTCCTTGGCTGCCTATGCTCCATGATTCTCAACCATACAGAGATTTAGGGGCCCCTTGCTTGAAGTAGCTGCACCACATTTGAGAGGAAGTATGAGAGGGCACACTCCCTACTGAGCCCAGAAATGACACCTATAACTTCCACTTCCCCATTGGCCAGACTAGTCACATGGTCAGCTCCAGTGCAAAGGAGGCTGGGAAATGCAGAGGAGCTCATGGGACTGAGAAGCAATCACAGCCTTGGTTATGATCTTCCTCCTCTTACAGCTGAGCAAAGAGCCAAGCCTAGGGCTTGCTGTGTAGCAGGAGGGTCCCTGCTCTGTGGTGGGACATTTCTTCCACATAACCCCCCAGCAGATGATCTGCAGGGAAAGACTTGGGAAGTTGGCTGAGTCTCGTGTCCTAGAATCTCTCTGCTTTGCCCTGCCACTGTCCGTTTATCATAGGAGTCTAAATGATGACACCAGGCAGATGTTCTGTGCCCATTCTCCTCTCCAGACTATTGCAAGAAGGGAAACCAAATCTATTTTTTAAATCAAGCATCAGAGGAAGCTTGAGCAAAACCAATAACTTTCAGGGCGAGCAGCTCTCTAAGCTTCCCACAGATGCTCTCAGAGTGTCTTTTCTGGGGTTTATTTGGCAGTTGTTTACTGTCTGGAGAGAAAGACTGCTCCTTCCTGTCTATGTTCCTCCCTCCTCCTCCCTGCAACCTTCCCCACAGTGCTGCTCCTTGGCTCTTGTAGTGCAAACTCACAGTGAAAATGTCCTCTGGCCCCCATCAGTGTCCTGTACCCAGCACCAGTCCAAAAACAGAGCTCCTCCGAGCCCAAATGTTCTTCCCAGCCTCTTCCTTGTCTTTCAACACCAGCGCCCCTGCACGGAGACAACCACAATTAAAAGTCAGCTCTCAGTTACTGGGGCCAATTATTCAGAGAGTCAACTACTCAGTTCTTGGCTCCCCGATTGCTCTGTGGGCTTTGCACCTCCACAAGCAGCACGAAAGGAAAACAAAGTTTGCAGAATCCCTACCCATCAGAGCCAGGGGCTGGCTAAGCCATCTCTCTGCAGCCAGGGATGCAACTGGGGCCCTGGGATTCATTTGTGGGAGCAGTGTCTTCCCCATTCACACAGACAATTCTGAGTTCCCCATCATGTTTCCAGGAAGGACAGGGGAGGTGCAGCCCTGGGTCTTTCCTGCGCAGGGCTGCTCCGCCTGGCCTGTGATGTCGACATGCTTGACAACCGCATGTGTGCGCACGTGCGAGCGTGTGCGTGTGTATGCACAAGACACCCGGAGCTGTCAGCTACGGAATTCAGCTTGACGGCAGAGCTGTCTGGTTACAGCATGAAGCATGTTGTGGGACCATTGTGTGATAGCACTGCTAATAAATGCAGCAGATTTTTTTAAAATCAAAGCAGAGAGAGACAGACGGAGGCAATTCCAGCTCACAGGAAATGTTCCCCTTTGCTAGTTTCCCAAAGGACGTGGGGCCTGGGGAATCTGAACCACGGTCCCTTACTGAAGGGCTGCAGGAGTAATAAGCACGCTTTCGGGGATGTCACCCAGGCTCACAAAAAGAGAAGACAGATGCTGGCTGAGTAGACGGAGTGTGTAAAGCGGAAGGGGGCGGGCAGAATGAAGTCACCGGGCTCCACTCACCACCGCCCAGGGCCCAGCCGCCTGGCCACGCCCACACGCCCCCATCCCAGGCCACCTGCGCTGCTTCGCCACCCTTAGAACTGTCATCACAGGCCCACGGCGACACATGGACAAGAGTCAGGGGTCCTATGAGATGGGACCTCTGGCTCTCTTCCCCCCAAACCTGCCCAAGAGCCAGGCAGTCCAACTCTGGGCCCTTTTAAGTCACCTTTGCATGGAATTAACAAGCACTTGTTAACACCTATTATGCTTTGAGCACTGTTGTAAGCACTGAGAACTGGGAGGCATTTAAGACGCCAAAGCTTCCAATCCAGCAGGGGAGACAGACAGAAAACGGCTAAACAAATAACAGATGCACTCTGGATTCGGGCGTGCACGCTGGGTAAATGAAACAGGTGCTGCGAGGGAGTGGCCGAAGGGGTGCAGCTCCGCTGAGCGCTCATCGGAGCCCTTGTTGCTGCTGAGAAGGCATCCTGGCCGAAAGCTGATGAGGGCAAGCTAGCTTGTTTGCATCCAAGAGGAGATATCCTAGGCAAAAGGCCCACCAGGTCCTAAGGCTCTGGGGCAGGAACGAGCTTGGAGTGCCGCAGGACCTCAGCAGGGGAGGAAGCTGGAGGAGGGGCAGGGTGGGCTGCTCGGGCCTGGTGCCAACTGTAAGGAGCTCTGCTACAGCTCTGGGAAGCTGCCAACAGGATCCCAGCAGAAGAGGGTTGTGATCTATTTGCATTCTTAAAAGCACTATCTGGAGGCTGACTGACTGCAAAAGATAGAACCCACTCACTCAAGCTTGAGCATGGGAGCTGGCTGACGTGGAAGGAGGCAAGAGTAATTTGCTGAGCACAGGAGCAGGGACTGCGTGGGGAGGGAGCTGTCTGAAGCCAGAGCACCCTCACTCTTGGCTCAAGATCTGTCTGTTTAGCTCCTCTGTGCTCTGTGAACACAAACTCCCCTGAAGTATTCCAGCTCCTTCCCTGCGGAGCCTGGCCAGTCAGTCTCTTAAGGTCCTCCAAATTCCCAGGATGGAGAAGCTGATTGGTTCATCTCAGGTCACATGACAAGCTCTAGTGGCCAATCAGCACTTCCACAAGAGCTTGGCTGACTGTGAAACATGGCTGCCCATAGTGTTCACAATTAGAGTGCCAGAAACTCTCAGAAGACTAAGATGGTCAGGAGCCTCCAAGTGTCCATTCCTCAGCTGTTCTCCAGAATTCCCTTTGATGGCTCCGTAACTTCCTCCATTCCTGTCTCCACCTCACCACACGCCCTCACACTACTCAGTAGACTTCGGCTGCCCAGACCCCCTTCTGAGTTCCTTGGCACTTAGGGAATGGGGAGCCTTTAACTGGGGCAATGGGCATCCAGACAGGAAAACAGAGGGGAAAGCCTAAATCCAAGAAACTGAGTCCAGAATTGAGATGCCGAAATGACTGTTCAGATGACTCCAAGATTCCTAGACACATAAATTACAAAAACTGAACCAAGAAGATTTAAAAATCCTGAATAATCCAATAACAGAAAAATGAAATTGAAGCAATAATTTTAAAAAATTATAGCAACTAAGAAAAACCCACAGATGGATTAACTGCTGAATTCTACAAATCTTCAAAGAAGATCTAACACTGATACTCATAAAGCTTTTTAAGGAAGTTAAAAAGGAAGAACTCCCAAAGTCATTCCTGGAAGCTGAATCCAAAACCAGACAAGGATTCAACCAAAAAAGAGAATTACAAGCCAATGTCTTTAACAAGATACTGGCAAACAGGATGCAACAAATCATCAAAAAGACCACACATCATGACCGAGAAGGTTTCATCCCAGGGATGCAAAGATCATTCAACACATACAAGTTGATACATATATCACATAAACAGAACCAAAGACAAAAATCATATGATCATCTCATCAGATGCTGAAAAGCCTTTGACAAAATCCAACTTTATTTCATGACAAAAAGGCTAAAGAAAATAGATGTAGAAAGACCTTATCTCAATCTGATAAAAGCATTTATCCAAACCTACTGCCAAATTCATATTAAGTGTAGAAAAATTGAAAGCTTTCTCTCTAAAATCAGGAACAAAACAAAGATATCCACTATCACTACTCGTGTTCAGCACTACTTGAAATATTAGCATGAGCAATTAGGCAGGACAAAGAAATAAAAGGGAAATGTACAAGATAGAAATCAAATTTTCATTATTTGCAGATGACATGATCTTCTACATAGAAGACTCAAAAAGCCTACCAAAAAATGGTTAAAATTAATAATCAAATTCAGCAATATAGCAGGACACATAACCAACACATAAAAATCAATACCATTTTTGTACACTAATAACAAATGCACTGAGAAAGAAATTAGGAAAAATACCATTCCCAATAACACCAAGAAAAATGAAATACTTAGGATTTACTAAGGACATGAACAATCTTTACAATGAAAACTACAGTACGTTGAAAAAGGAAATCAAAGAGAACACCAGAAAATGCAAAGATATCCCTTGTTCCTGAATAGACAGAACCAATATAGTAAAAATGGCCATACTTCCAAAAGTGATATACAATTTGAATGCAGTCTCAATCAAAATACATTCTACAATCAAAACATTCTTCACAGAAACAGAGAAAACAATCCTAAAATGTATATAGAACTAGAATAGACCCAGAATAGCAAAAGCAACCCTGGGTAACAAGAGCAAAGCGGGAGGCATCACAGTCCCCAACTTAAAGTTATATAACAAAGCTATAGTGATTAAAATAGTATGATACTGACATAAAAACAAACATAAAGATCAATGGGACAGAATAGAGGATGCAGGAACAACCCCAAGTACATTCAAATCTTTTATCTTTGACAGAGGGGCCGAAAACATACACTGAAAGAAATATAGCCTCTTTAATAAATGGTGATAGGAAAACTGGCTTTCCACATGCAGAAGATTGAATAGAGGTCTATATCTCACATCATGCACTAAACTAAAATCAAAATGGATCAAATCACTAAAAATTAAAACAGAAACATTTAACCTGTGGGAAGATAAAATGGGAAAAACTCAAACTCACAGGCATAGGCAAGGACCTTCTGAACAAAACCCCAGTTGCCCAAAACACAGTACCAAGAATCAACAAATGGAATCACATCAAATTAAAAAGCTTCTGCACAACAAAAGAAATGACAGAGTGAAAAGACAACATATAGAATGGGGAAAAATTTGCCATCTATTCCTCAGAAGACTAACATTTAGAATCTATAAATAATTTGCAAAAATTAGAGTCCCCAAAATAAAAGACCCAATCAAAAAATAAGCCAGTAAAATGGACACTTTATAGGAAAAGTACAAATGGCCACAAAATACATGCAGAAATAGTCAACATTGCTGGTCATTAGAAAAGTGCAAATGAAAACAACATTGAGATTCCATCTTACCCCAGAAAGAATGGCCATTATCAAAAAAATCAAATGTAATAACAAATTGCTGGCAAGGCTGTGGGGGAAAAGGAACCCTTCTAAATTGTTGATGAGAATGTAAACTAGTACAACCACTACAGAAATCAGTATTCCTCAAAAAAAACTAAAGGTTGAAATTTCATTTGACCCAGCTATTTCATTTCTAGGTATCTGCCTGAAAGAGATAAAGACATCCTATTACAGTGATACATGAGTACCCAGGTTTACAGCAGCACAGCTCACAACAGCTAAATCTTGGAAGCAGCCTATCTGTCCAGCAATAGATGAATAGACACAGAAAATGTGGTATTTATACACAGTGGAGTGCTACTGTGCCATGAAGAAGAAGAAATCTGAGTCATTTGTAGGAAAGTAGATGTGCCTTGATACCATAGGTTCAGTGAGCTGTCAGACATATGAGCTCTGATATCACATGGGCTATCTTACCTGAGAAGCCTAAAGTATAGGGAAAGAGCAAAGTAAAAGCTAGATAATAAGAAATAAGAAAGACAGATCTTTTGGGGCTGGGGATATAGCTCAGTGGAATAAGCGCCTGCCTAACAAGCGCAGGGTCCTGAGTTCGATCCCCAGTACCGCAAAAAAAAAAAAAAAGAAAGACAGATCTTTTGCCAATGAGAGGAAGACCAAGCGGTGGGGGAAGCAAAGGGGTGGACAGAGGAGAAAAAGAACTCCGATGGGTGACGTCCACATACCAGCTCCCCACAAGGACTGTAAACACTGTGTACTGCACACATGTACTAATAAAAACTTATTCGTTTCTTTTTTTATTTTAAAGAGAATAGTAAAAAAAACAACAGCAAAATACAAACAAAACAAAGGAAGGACATTAAAAATGATATGGGGTTATAAATAGATGTGGTACTTTTATATAATGGAGTATTACTCAGCTATAAAAAAGATAAACTCTAGGCTTATATAGGTAAATGGCTGTAACTAGAGACCACACTCATAAGTGAAATAAATCCCACATGGGTAAACATCATATTGTCTCCCTAGTGTAAGAACCCGAAGGAGTAAATAAAACCCAAAATGTACAATAGATAATATGAAAGGGAAAGAAATTGTGCAAAGGAAGGAACAACTGGGATGAGGAAAAGAAGAAAAACAAAGTACTAAGATAATACAAGACAGATAGATAGATAGATAGATAGCTGACATAACTGTACTGCTGATATCTGGTGGTTTATTGAAAGGAACAGTTAAAGCTTAATTTTTTAGATATATTTTGACCAACTTTGCGTGCTTATATCTGGTAATCTGAGCAACTGATGTGAAGACAACAATATGCACTACAACAACCACTGGTGAATTCCTACCGTCCTGTCTAGTGAAACTGCATTGTCTCTACTATATTTTTTTTTATTATTTTCTTATTCTCTTTAATGGTTTGATCAATCTTCCATTCTTATATCTGGTCATCTGAGCAACTTCACTGAAGATAACAATGTGTAATACAACAACCACTGTTAATCCCTATTAATTATCTTTTAACAGAAGATCCTCAAACTAGGAACCTGGGGCAGAAAAACGTGTGGCATTTGTGTGACAGGGTCACACTGGCAAAATATTTGCTGGTGCCCACACCGGGTGCCAGGGGCCAGTTCAGCATGCAGCGGAGCTGCTCACCACTGAGGCCCAGGCTCCTGTGCGCGCGGCAGAGCTGAGGGGCGGTGGAGCCCACAGGCTGGTGAGTAGGGGTTCAGGTAGGCTCCTGCTGCAGCTCGAGGGCCTCATCTCTCAGAGAACCTCTGTGCCCACCCTGCTTTTCTTCTGTGCTGGCCACCAGCCAACCTGGCACTGCCACCAGGGGCCCCAAGAAGAGCCAGTAAGGGCAGCCAAGGGTGCCAGCAGTTTAATTACAAAAGGGCCAGTGGAACCAGGAGAGGGGAGAGGGGCTTTCCAGTCTGCAGGGCCAGTGGGAGGGGTGGAAGGGGACAGGGGAGCCAGAGGAACCGGAAGAATGAGTGAGAAAAAGCCTAAAGGAAAGAGGAAGAGCAGGACGGTGTGGGACAGAGACACGGAGACCAGGAAGAAGAGAGAAGGACAGAGAAGCAAAGCAGAAACCATCAGAGACCAAAGGGGAAGAAATGCTCAGGTCCAAATCCAGGAGCCACAGGGAATGACAAGTCAGGATCTTAGTTTGCCATGCCTGCTGGAAAAAAAAATGCAACCAAACAGATGGCTGGAACCACAGGCAGTGACTGCCTCCCGGTTCTGGATGCCGGAGGTCCGAGATCAGGGTTGCACAGGCTGGTTTCCTCTGAGGCTATGGGGGGAAATGCCCAGGATAATCTCCTTGCCGTATACATGGCTAATCTAATGTTGCATGTTATTTTCCCTGTGTGTGTTTATATTTTTAAATCACCCCCCTTCTTAAGGAATTAGGACCCACAGGAATGATTTTTTTTTTTTTTTTTTTTTTTTTTTTTTGTCTTTTTGAGACAGGGTGTCGCTATGCAGTTCAGGCTGGTCTTGAGCTCACTTTGTAGCCCAGGCTGGTCTGTTGCAATGATCCCCCTGCCTCAGCCTCCCGAGTGCTGGGATTACAGGCATGTGCCACCACATCCGGCCAGGAATGATTTCATTTTAATTGCCCCATATAGATTCTGTCTCCAAACAAGTTCAGAATTCTACGTACTAGGGGTTAGGACTTCAGCATGAATGGGGGTTGTTAGAATTCAACCTAGCACATTCCCTAACTTTGCTTGCCTCAGTTTCTTCATCCATAAAATGGATAATTGTGAATAGTTCCTCAGAGGACCACTCTGAGGACTCAATGAGCCAGCAGAAAGAAAGCCTGGCCCGCACCAAAGGTATATAGTAAGGGTTAGTGTCATTATAATTACTGCCATTATTCCATGTGATACAAAATAATGGCCCCAAAATGTCCCCACCTTGTGCTTCAGGACCTGTGAATATATTGCTTTAGATGACAAAAGGGGCTTTGTGGATGTCATGAGGGCTGCAGGCTTTGCGGATGGGAAGATTGCCCTGGGTGGTCAAAGGGGACGCACTGAGCAGGAGAGCACCGCCCCCAACTGCGGTAGGAAAGAGATGCCATGGGAGGAGAAGGGTCAGAAATGCCGCTTGAAAAGGACTCAACTCTGCCACTGCTCTACTTGCAGATAAAAGAGGGAAGTTGGGAGCTAAGGAACAGGGCAACTTCTAGAACCCAAGAACATCCAGAGTTCAGCCACGAAGAGATTGGGGCCCTCAGTCCCGCAACTCCAAGGGATGAATTCCGCCAGCAAGCGGTATTCAGAAACAGAGTCCCCATCAAGCCTCTAGAAAGAACTGCAGCCTGCGACAGAGTGTCAGCCTCTTTCCATTCCCATGACAAAATACCTGAGATAAACAACTGGAAAGAAGGAAAGATTTATTTTGCCTCTCACTGTTAGAGGTCTCAGCTCCCTCCCTGTCAGCTGGTTCCACTGCTGTGGGCTTGGAGGGCGGCAGGCAGGAGCATAGTGGGAGAAGCTTTGGTAATGCAAAGCTGCTCTCTGCTCTGGGCAGCTGGACGCAGAGAGAGGAAAAGCATATACTGGCAGGGTCCCTCCTGCCTTCTGTCCACCCCACCCTCTCGGATGTGCCCTCCACATTCAGGCGGGTCTCCCTGTGCCAACTGCCTCTAGAAACACCCTCAGACTCACGCAGAGGGGTGCTTGATGTCTTAGTAAGGTGCTGCCCATCCAGTCAAGTTAACCAATCCATACTGACCATCACCAACATTGATTTTAGCAGAGTGAGATTATACTGAACTCCTGACCTGTGGAACTGTCAGATCATAAAATCTGTGTGGTTTTAAACCTCTAAGTTTGTGGTCACTTGTTACAGCAGCCACCGGAAGCTAATACATTCTGAAAATGCCCCCATCATGTGGGCATGGTAGACCTTGGCCCACAGCTGGAGGCCAAGTGGACATCGGTGCCCTCTAGCGACCATAAGCAGTTCTGGCAACTACAAAGAAGTGTCCACACCAGGGGGACCCCGAGGAACAAGGACGTGACTACACACTGGACTTTGGAGCAGGCCCAGCATCCAAGGTCAGGAGAAAAGCAAGGGGGGACCGTGTCTACTGAGGAGATACATCAGGGCCCCCAAGGAGAACACAGAGTCCCAGGCTGCACACCACAGACCCCTCCACTGCTCAGGACCCTGACTGGGGGACTGAACAATGCTACCCAAGACTTCCCATTCTAATCCCCAGACTCTGTGATGTGCTCCCTTCCATGGCAAACAAGACTTTGTCAACGTGCTTAAGTTAAGGACTGAGAGTTGGAGAGATTATCCTGGATTATCCAGATGGGCCCAATGTAATCACAGGAGGCCTTCTAAGAGAGAGGCATGAGGTCAAAGCCGGGGAGAGGAGAAGCCGATGTGATCAGTGCCAGAGGGGGGAGGTTCTCTGAGGACAGAGAAATGCCTGACAGGCACGAGCACAGGGTCTCCAGATGCCAGGGAAACCAGCCAAGGGGCTCCCACCTTGATTCGAGGCTCTGGGCCTCAGAACAGTGAGAGAATGCATCTGTGTTGTCTTCAGCCATGGAAGTTGCAGTAATTTGAGGACCTTGGCCAAGACTGGTTTCGCTGGAGATCATTCCTGCTCCTCACCCAGATCACTGCAGTGACCCCCCAGGGGCACCCTGCCTCCTCTCTCCTCCCTGCCCCCAGGGAAGGTAGGCCAGACCCCCACCTTCTGCCCTCTGGGAATTGCTTGTCACACAGTGGCTTGTGGAGCCCAGGGCAGTGGAGCGCAAAGGAGCCAGCATCCAGAAGGCGAGGGCCAGGTGTCGGAACTTCTTTAACCCCCAGGTGGCTCTCATAGTGGCCAGGAGCCCTGGATATGGCGTCCTTCCTGCCTATGTCCCTGCGCCCACTCCTGTCCCCCCCCCACGGTATCCCAAACCCCACGGCTCCCTAGTAGCTCTGCAAGTACACCCAGCACTGTCCCAGCTTGGACAGCACACCCTCCCCAAGGTCCCTTTGGGCTTCACCCCCACAGAACGTAGCAGTCAGTCCCTGTACACCCTACACCTGCCCTGCTCTGTGGGCACAGAGCATCTGTGGATGCTGCCGTCTGTCTTCCCTCTCGACTGCAAGCTCCACAAGGCCTGGCCGTCTGCCCCCTTCACTGAGCTCCCAGCACCAGGAGAGAGCCCAGCACAGGGCACTTGTTCAATGGGCAAATGAGGGCTTTGCTGTCCTGCCCGGGCCCTGGTCACACCAGCCAGGCTCAGAAGGTGTGTTACACCTGTGCATACACACACACACACACACACACACACACACACACACACCCAGGGCTGTAGATAGGCTGCCAACAGGGGTGACTGGGAGAGCTCTGTCTGCAGAGGGAGAAGCTCTGGGACTCCTCGGGAAACCCAGGTGGCAGGGGAGGGGCTGGGCCAGTGACAGACATGCATGGAACCTGCCCCAAGATGGAACCTCCCACAGACCTGCAGTAAAGTCAGCAAAATCCTCAGACGCTCTTTAGAGGGATTTGTCACTATGGAAACCCAAGAAGGGACAGCTTCTCATCTTGATGCTAACCCTACTCAGGAGGGGAGATGGCCATGAGAAACCCATACCAGGGGTGCAGAGCAGGCCAGGCGGGGATGGTAAAGGAATGGTAAAGAGGCCTTGAACTCCAGCCACCAGGAGGCCTGTGGGGAATTGTGCCAGATGTATTTGGTTCCTGAGGGCACCAAGGCCCCTGAGGATGCTGGGGCTCAGGAGGAACCATGTAGAGCAGATTGGCACATAGAAGCACTTTGTGAGCTATAAAAGCTATTTGACCCTCAAGGGCCACCATCCCAAAGCCATTTTCCACCCCCAAGGCCCTGAAGTTTCCATGAGACCCACACCCCCTTGGAAGCTGGCTCCTTACTCTTAAGGACAGAAGCCAGGGAAAGGACTAATACAGAACAATAGTAGCAAATGTCCCCATACAGCACATCTGCCCTGGGCTACTGGCCCCCAGCAGGGATGGGAAGATGTCGCTTAGGACTGCGACATGGCTGTGACCGCAAAACCCATAGGCAGCCAAAGTGCTTTACACTGCAAGGAAGTCAGGATGCCCTCCCAGGTGAAGTAGCAATCCCTTCCATGCCAGCCATAGCCCTTTCCGTGGCCAAGGAGGTCTGGGAGCCCTGCAGAGGGAGGACCAAGAAGCGATCCGACAGGTCATGAAGTCCTGACCAGGTTGGCGGGGCTCACTCCCCAGTGGGGACAGCCTGTGACATCAAGCTGCCAAGAGCGTGAATAGCCACACGGCGCAAATGACATCTGCTGAAGCACTGCCCTGACTCCCAAGAAGACTTCCTGGGGAGCTAAGGACTTGAGGGCAGAGGGGCTGACTGGACCTGTGCTCTCCATGGTGGGGAAAGGAGGCGTGGCTTTCCCCAGAAAGTGGGGCTGTCTCTGTCCCAAGCCACTCCTGCCAGATGGAGGCCAGCTCAACCTGCAGGGCACTCTGCCCAGTGGGCACACACGCCTCGGGGGCCAGGGAGATGGAAAGGATGGGCTGATGGAAGAGGAGCAAGGCCTACAGACCCATGGCCACAGGCTCAGAGACAGAGGGGTCAGGAGGGATGCGGAGAAGGGGAGAACACTGGCCAGCCCACCCGGAAGGGGTCACACCACTCACAGCTATTACGGCCACACACATCCCGGTACTGCCAGATTCTTCGTGGTCCAGGACAAGCCAGAACCTTGGCTGTAAAGTGAACTCTTCTGGTTTTTCAGGTCTGATGTGAGACAGGTCATGTTTTGGCCCCAAAGAGCCAAAGCCCCTCTTCCCTGGCAGCTGGATCCCAGCCATGGCTGCAGCCATCTTGGGTCTGTAGACAAGGACAGTGGCTTAAGGACAGCGCAACCGCTATCTGGAAGGATGCTGGGACCCCAGGCTGGAGCTGTGATGCATGACCAGTTCAGAATCTACGTGAGGAGAAAAAGAGCTGCTAGCTCGTTTAAACCACTGTTATTTTGGGAGCTTGGCTCAGCGACTGGACTCAGCTCCTAACTAATACAGTTGGCCACAGTTCCATTGTAAGACACGAAGCGAACCTCACCGGCTCTGCCACTGCCTGCAGCCCTGACCTAAGGCAATGGCTGCCATCCTTCTGGGGCTGCCACTCCCCTGCCTAGGAGCCTGTGAGGGGTCCTGTCCTCGGCTCGGCCCAAACTCCTTGCCGCCCAGAGCTGGAGCTCCACAGCAGCCCTGGCTTGGCCCCACTGTCATGCTCCCACGCAGTTACTATAGCTACTCCCAGCTGCCCACAGATCCTGAGCCTTCCCGGTCACCGCCTCTTCCAGGCAGCCAGCTCCCCCGGGCTGAGTCAGTCATGCCCTCCTCTGCCCTCCCACCACCCCTGATACAGACCCTATTAATACCCTGGGATGGAACACGTCATATTCTCTCCTCACTGCGCTGAGCTCTGGCAGCAAGGTGCAGGAAGCAGCAGGCAGAAATTTAGGTGCCCAGACTCACGCTGTGTGACCCAGTGCTGGTTGCTCAACCTCGCTGCACCTCAACTCCCTCCTCTGTGACTGGTGACGACACTGTCTACACACCTAACAAGTACAAGGCAAAATGCCTGTGGTGCCCAGCACCCAGCATACAGAAACAGACCTATAAGTCACGGTGGAGACTGGCTAGAAATAAAATCTTAAAACAAAAAAGGTTGCTGCTGTGCAGTCGTGATGGCAGGTGCGTTGGGCACCTGCCAGAGAAGCGAGTGATCCTGTTTAGGGTCTGCACTCTCAGATCCAATGGCTCCATGACCAAGCGTTGACTCACCATTTGCCAGACCCCAGCATATGTCAGGTGCAGCGCTGGACACGAAAGGTATGGAGAAGGAGAGGGACTGGGCCTGGATGCTGCTCTGGCTGCCTTTCCACTCACACAGCCAGGCTTACAGTGTGATGGCTGAATGATTCCCAAAGACTGATCAGTTAAAAGCTTGGTTCCCAGGGTTGCACCAATTGGGAAGTGGTGGGATCATTACAAGACGCGGACTAGTGGGAGGTCCTTAGGTCCATGGGGGGGTGTGGCCTCAAAAGGCGTCCTGGAGACCTGGCTCTTCCTCTTCCTCCCTTCTCCCTGGCTTGGGATGTACACCACTGTGCTCTGCCATGATAGGCTGCCTCATCACAGGGCCAAAACAACGGGCCCCTCAGTCTTAGACCAGAGCCTCCAGAAGCATGAGCCAAAATACACCTCTTCTGTCAATTGGTTAATTATTTCAGGTATTTTGTTATAGAACGTAGTGGATTGATAACTGGTGGTCAACTTATAACCCCCAGCTGAATTGAGTAAGCGTGGTGCTGGGTGCACAAGGCCCACCTAGGGACTGTTGCCCGCAGTATAATAAGCAGGACTGGAGAAGGAGAGGGAGGTTGTTGGGAGCTGGTGGAAGCTGTAAGGAGCTGCTGGTTCTGTTGGAGGAGCTCGTCACACTGGCTTTCCTGATGAACTCGGCTGTTTTCATCCTCTGAGGAGCTCGGGACCTCGCTGGCACTGAGAATGGCTTTGGTTCACTTTGGGGGAGCTCTGGTCCTCACTCTGAGCATCGCTTCCTGGCTCCAGAGGGGAAGATGGTGCGCTGCTCAGTCTCCTGGAGAAGCTTGCTGCATTGGCTTCCCTGATGGGAACTCAGCCATCTTGATCATCAGAGAAGCTCAGGACCTCACTGTTGCTGAGTATGGCTGTGGTACCTTTTGGGGAACCTCTTCTGAGCATCACTTCCCAGCTCCAGTGCAGCCCCCTCAGCCTGCTAGCACAGATCCTTTATCCCACTGGCACAGACTTCCTAGATTCCACCACTGACCTTTGGGCCTTCCCAGCGCAGATCCATGAAACAGGCCTGCATGAGACACTGCTGTGGGCTCTGGGCCTCCAGGTGGACTCATGGGAGATGCTGTTATGAGCTCTAGGTCTTCAGCTGCACTCATGCAGAACATTTCTATGGGACCCAGGCCTTCACCTGGATTCCTTGGTCTAATTGTATGTAGATGGATTTCCTGCACTCTTCTGTATATCATTCTTTGGCTGACTATTATAAATAATCTTAAAAATATATGTCCTATATGATATTGTTTCACCTTTCACTATATCCCCCAAACCATAACAAAGTAACAGGAAGCTGAATAACAAGAAACATAAATGCGTGGACCCCAAACACCAGGTTAAGGCTTTGAGGTTTGCGGCAAAGATGATCTGCTGTCTCCACAGTCTGTTTCCCTTCCTCCAGGATGAGGAAGGTACCTTGGCCTCCCAGGCAAAGCCTGGCCATTCAGAGCTCTTGCCAGTAGCTTGTGAGTGGACAGTCCAGGGCTGAGGGCACTGGGCTGATCTCGCTACACTCTCTGACTCCTGAGTGGCTCTGTCAACCATGAAGAAAGTGGGGTGCCTTCATGGAAACAGAGCAGTGACTTAGAAGAATCCTGGATCCTAGATTTACTGACAGGTGGCTGCCCCACTAACCCGGACTCTCACCGAAGAAGGAAAGTGCTTCTTGGCCATTCAGAATCTCTGTCACAGGAGTGCAGCTTTTTCCTGACTGACACAGGACCAGAGAAACACATGGGGACCTGGGAATTTGGAACCGGAAGTGGTAATTTCATGCTGTAGGACCCAAGAAAGACTTCCTGGAGGAGGGCATTGCACCTGGCTGAAAGTTAAGCCTATATCTGAATAAATGAAGGTGTATCTTGAGGGGATTGGTAAGCAGCCTGCTTTGTGACTTACCACAGCCCTGAAAGAGAGTAAGGCAGACCCACAGGGGCAGCTCTGCAAAACACCTAAAGTCTGTCATTAGGGGAAGAAAGTGCAGAGTCACACACCCAGGCTGCTACTGCTTTATTTACACAAGTTTGTAGCTGGTTATGGAGGAAAAAATACTGGAAAATGCTCATTAGATGAAGAAGTGGAAGTAAACACATAGGAAGAAGAGCAATTGTTTTACTTTTCTTCTTTTTGGTCCTATGGGGCCACCATATTTTGGGCAATGAGTACCTTTGTTGTACTAAAGCTATTGTTCGTTTCTGTTTGTTTGTTTGTTTATTGTACTGGGGGTTGAAAGGGGGCCTTAGCCCTGAGCCACATCCTCAACCCCTTTTATTTATGTTTTTTTTTTTGAGACAGGGTCTCATTAAATCATTAAGTGGCCCAGACTGAACTCAAACTTCCAACCCTCCTGCTTCAGTCTCCCAACATGCTGGGATTAAAGATATAAACCACCATATCCATCTGCTGTCGTGACTTTCTGAAGCAAATGAAGAATTTCTTGACTTGCCCTCTCAGGAAAAGATCTGCTTCCAGTTCCTACCTGGACACTGCCCTTCCCTGGCTGGGATGGGGGCTCTGAGAAGAGCCCTTGGCATCCAGGGTGACATTTGGGAGCCCTGCGATGACAGAGACCCATATCAGGGTTGTAGGAATCAATTTTCACCTAATTAGGTCTGAGCTTAATGGTTTCCAGGGACAAAAGCCTCAGAGCAATGACTTGGAAGAATCCTGGATCTTGGATTGCCAGGAACTGGGAGATTCAACCCTGGGCCAGGACAACAATAAACCAATTTTTAAAAGCCTTGCAAGTTCCTATCAAATATGGGGTGGGTCTTTACCCTGGTGGATGGCACCAGGGATGGATGGAGACTCAGACAGGGGAGCTTCCATCACTGTTCAGGTCTGGCCAGTCTTTAACTATGAAGGAGAAAGTGGGGCAGTGTGGCCAAGGCCATAGTTTGGATGTGGTTTGTGTGTCCCCTAAAGGTTCAGGTGATGAGGTTGTGTTTCCCATAGTCATGGTATTAAAAGGTGGTGGTGCCTTCAAGAGGCAGGGCCTAGTGAGAGGTAATTACATCACTGGGGCTTTGCCCTAGGAAGGGGTCAGTGGTGGAGTGAGGAAGGGATCAGATGTCACAATTACGTGTAGTACACAATTGTGCATGGTAGCAAAAGAAACAGCCAGAGATAACACACACACAAACAGGCATGACCGTGTGGCAATAAAACTGTTTACAACAAGCAATGAGCAAGAGGAATCGAGCAAACTTCGCACTACTCATCTGCATGCTGAAAAGTGGGTACAATGGGAATTTTTGTATTATACGGGGTTTTCATACCACAATTAAAATGTTAAAATTAAAATGGGCAGCAGGGTGTCTCTGGACCCTGCTCTGTGGTTTGCCAGCACTAGTCTAGAACATCAGGACTGAGAAGATGCCATCAGATGTGCCATCAGGTGGCACAGCCCATTCTGTGATGAGCCAAGGTCCTCTGACCGGATTATCCCACCCAGGCCTGGCAAGCAGGGCGAGAATGCTGGCACGGTGGGCACTGGTGTCCATACACGACTTTCCCTGGCACATTAATATTTTTAAATGGTCAGGAAGGAACACAATTAAAGAAATAGCCTCAGCAGGCTTCGAAGCACTTCAGGAAAAAAGCAGAAGTGCCTTCCCTTAGTACCAGCGGTGGTCTGATTAGTGGTTTCAAGGACCTCTGTGCTGTCACTAAGCTCTGCCATCGGGGGACACAGCGAGTTAAGATGAAGAAGTAACAAAATCCTTCCCATCTCTATGAAACAATGGACATGGGTCTGTGTGGCAAAGCAGATAGTTTCAGTCCTGTACTTAATGTGGGCAAAAATGGTCCCGATTAGGAGCAAAGGCTGCCTCCAGGCCTCGGAGACATCTCAAGGCAGCCCCCAGGCAGCTGAGGTGGAAAGCTGGAATGTTTGATTGACAGCGTGCCTAGGTGCCAATGTTTCTGGAGGGCAGGGGGAGGAGCTGAGCTCTGACTTTATTAGAACTGTTATTGAATTTGCTGGTGCCCAGGTTGCAAGCTTCCCTGGGTTCTGAGCCATCTACCCCAACTCTTTTTCTCTCATAAGCCACATTCCTGTTAACACACGCTCTTACAGACCATGGGGTTTTATAGGAATGCAATAATGTCTGGAACATTCCTCCATCCCACTGCACCACTGCACAGATAAGAACCATGACCAGGGAGCTGCTAGCTTTTACGGAGTCCCTGCTGCATGCTAGCGCTGCCGAAACGACTTACACCCCCACCCTGTCCTCACAGTAACCTGTTTTAGCACATTTTGATAGAAGGGGAAATTGAGGACCAGGGAGGTTACATGATCTGTCCAAGGTCATAATTAGAGACAACAGAGGATTCCCTGGTGCCCTCGCCAATCTTCTGGCCTGCCCCATCACGTCCACAGCAACCTTAATTTTTGGTCTGAGAACCCGTGATTTGCCTCCACCCTTAGAGTTGATTATTCAAAATGCATAGCCCGAGAGAACAGAGGGAGAGAAATTGAACACTGACCTTCAGGAAGAGTTTCCCATTATCTTGTGGGCAAATTGAATCAGGCACAGTTTTGATGACTGAGAATATCAAATCGGCTTTTTCCTCTTATTAGAAACTCCAAAATCAATAGGACTCAAAGGCCAGGGGTGGGACAGTGGCCTTTTTTCAGCACCCCAACCTCATTCCAGGATGATCGTTCACACAAGTATGGATACTGTTACTGGAAGGCAAAGGGTGTCTGCAAAGGTCAGAGGTCGGCTTTGCAGGGACATAGAACAGAACATGTTTAGGACCAAATGTGAGTGAGGATGTAAGCAACACAGGCATCCCACCGTGGCTGGTGGGAGAGGGAACTGGTGCAACCACTCAAAAAGACTGTCTGGCATTGCCTAAGGAAGGTGCACGCTCAGTGCAACCTGGGGCCCCTGGTGACCCAAAATACCAGCAAGGATGCTCAGAGCAGCCAAGGAGGCACAGACAAAAGATCAGGAAGCCAATGTCTGCCAACCACTGACTCAATATAGAACATGCACACTAATCTAATCACAAACAGTGTGCAGCCATGAAATCAACAGACACACACACACACACACACACACACACACACACGTGCTTAGAAACACAACATACAATATGCAGGACAAAAACAAATGCTGAGGATGCTTCTGTTACACACAAGCCAAGGACAGGCAAATGCAGCCTTAGACTGGGAATACCTAGCTGGCAGAAAGGCAGAAAGTGATGAACACAGAGTTGAGGACAGGCCAGCTTCGGAAGTAGGGTGTGACGCGGAAGCACACTGGGGTCTAAGAGGTGGTAGAGCTCTGGTCCTCAACTTAGGTAATAAGAACACAGGAATTTTATCATTATCCTTAAGGCTATCAAATTTAAAATGTGCTTCTGATAGTCCACATTTAATTTTGTTTTAATTTAGAGATTTAGAAAAAGGAAATAAAATGGTTCCAGGGACAGGATAGGTGAAGCATAGCCAAATTTAGTCCCTTCTGGGCATTTAAGGGACACTCAGGCCCCACCCCATATCCTTAGATGACATCTTCAAACAATTATCTAGTACATTAGGAACTAGCTTTTGGGTCCACAAAAACTTAACTAGCAGTTGCCTAATCAGTAAAGGCATTCAATTATCTATCACACAATAAGGCTGAAAATAAATGGCTAAGAGTCATCCAGTTGCTTCATAAGGTCAGGAATCTTGGTCTGCAATTCTCTGAGAGTTCTCTTAGAGGCACAAGATAGCTGCTGCAGCTCCAGACATCACATCCCCACCCAACCACTTCCAATTACAAGAAACAGTATCTAGGATGATGAGAAAGACTTTACTCCTATACACATGTCCTTCTATCATAGGGAAAATGTTTCCCCCAAAATGCTCCAGTAGAATCTTGCTTGTATCTTCCAATCTAGAACAGGGCCACTCAATCACTGCTAGCTGCAAGGGAAGCTGGTAAAGTATCTGCCACCCTGTCACATGGACAAGGAAGGGGAGGGAATGAGCATCAGTTAGGAAACCATAGTATGACTGGGGGCACTTGTCCCTCTGTTCCTGTCCTCGGTCCTGTCAAATCGCCCAGGTCTCACCCCATGGAAAATGAGACCTCCCTGCTCAGAGGCACAGCTGAGTTGCATCTGTTTCCTCCCTGAGATGCCAGAGGGGCCTTGAAATGCCAGCTCCACTCAGTCCTGGGGCCGAGGGATGAGCTCCAGTTCAGACGCAGCAAAGGGAGTCAGCCAGCCAGCCCCCCTGTCACCACCTGCCCCAGCTGCACCCCAGTGTACAGCCAGACCCTGTGCTAGGGGATCACACAGCAGATGCAAGTCATTCGGGCCACGTGAGCATCGTATTCCCCATGGCCTGGACCACAGGGGCAACACATGGAGTGGGGAGGCAGCAACTCAGCAATGCTGGACCATAGCTGCACAGACAGGGACCCACCAGCACTTGGATGACAGTGGCCCTGGAAATGTGGTTTGGGTTCTCCCGCTGCCATGGTCCCCGCTGCACTCAGTTGTCCCAACGTGAAGGCCGGGGTCAGCCACCACCTGTCACTCCATCTACCTGGCTCCTCTCACCCTTGGCTACATCCCAAATCCTGGCTCCCCATCTGGCCCAGGAAGCACTGGAGTTCTGGCTCCCTGAGCTAACGTGCTGCAGACAGTGCAGTTTCCTGTGTTGGGTGACAGTAACAAGTCTACTCCACATCAATGCCTCCGTGGGCGAAGGGGCCCTGATGTGCTAAGTGCTTGAAGTCAAGACTCAATGGCTGCTCCCAAAGAAAGGAAAATTGCCCCCTTATCTCACTGGGCACCAGAGACTCAGTCGTGCAGGCAGCAGAGCAGCAGACACACAAAGCACCTGCAGGGCGCCTCTTGCTGCACGGGCTCAGACGCGGCTCTGGCAGCTACTCCAAAGTGTTGCTGTCCCTGCTCCCTGCCGTACGCTTACATAATTAGAGAGGGAGATGGGGCCCAGGAGAAGGCCTGGTACAGGTGCTGGGCTGTGGTTCTGAAACCATAATGGTGACTCGGGGTGGGTGTTAGAAACTGGTCACGTGCAGCCATACTGAGTCCTTCTCCACGGACTGACACATTTCATCCTCACCAAAAGCCCGGGAGGTAGACACTGCTGGGCCCTCCTGCCTTTGCCAAGTTCCCCTCACTGAACTGGGGATGACCAGGGTGATGACGTGTGACTTCAAAGGCCAGCTCATAATGGCACTGCACTTCTGGCTTGGTCTCTCAGACTGCTCACTCAGGTGGAAGCCCCCACCATGCTGCGGAGACCCTCAAGCAGCCCCTTGGTGAGGCTTGTGTGGAGAGGGACCAAGGAGGCAGGCCAACTGGCAGAGAGATGCTCCAGCCTGCTCGGGCCTCAGGGACCCCCACCTCAGCCCCCGGTCCCGCAGGCTCCTGAGATACCCAGCCCAGAGCCTTCGGCCAGCCCCAAATGTCTGGCCCACAGAAGCAGTTGAGAGAGCCACCCTCCCACGCTCTCATACCTCTAAGTTTTGGGGTGATGAGCAAGGAGTGAAACAGTAGAAGTTGTTTGCCTAAGGTCACACAACTGGCAAGTAGAGAAACCAGGATGTGAACCCAGAGCATCTGACCACTCCGCATGCTGCCCCAAGGCGGCTCCCAGGAGAGTCGCAGTGTGTGCTCCCTGAGCTCCTCTCACACCCCTCTGAGGACCTCTGCACTGCTCCAGCACTCACCCCCATTCCCTCATTTCACCTCCCAATAACTCTGGCAAACAGGTCTTATTTTCTCTAATTAGTTCTACTAAAATTTAACCAACCACATAATACATCAGTACGTTTCTCCTTTAGAAAAATTCAGATAGTAGATGAGTCCCTTCGGGCTCCCAGGAGCGCCTCCACCCCTACCTCAGGCCCCTCTCAGCCCCTCACCCTCGCCAGGGTGGGCGCCCTCGAGGCCCCTCCCTCCTAATCACGTGCTTTCCTACTGACACCCCCAAACTCCACGCAAGCACAACTCAAGGGCTGAGACTCACAATACTACGCTCAGTCACGCAAGGTACGCTGATCCCTTCAACATGAACACACACACACACACACACACACACACACACACACGTGTCCACAAAAGGCCGCCCAAACCTGCACTGCACAACATGCTTAGGCTTAAGTGACAAGATTATAAAGTGAATCAAAAAACTGATGTAAGGAGTTGTACAGTGGTATCATTATTCAACTTTTGACCTCAGTGAGGTGACATGAGGTCCAGTTGGCAATAATTATGGTTCACATCTAGATGGTCCCCCACAAAGCCTCATGCGCTTCTAGGTGGGACTCTGGGGAGGTGATGGGATCACAGGAGTGTGATACTCACCTGTGCATTTGTCCTGATGAGTTTATAGCCGACTTACTGTCGGGTCGGACAAGGTGGTCAGCGGGGGCCTGGGAGGGTCTAGTCCTTCCCACCCCTTCCTTCCCTCACTCTCCGCTTCCCACCACCGTGCATGGGTAGCTGTCCTCTGCCAGGTTCCTCTGTCACACGCCCTGCCTTGGAGCCAGCTGACTAGGGACTGAAACCTCAGCAAGTGTCAGCCTAAATAAACCTCTCATCCTTAATTTGTAGTTATTGAGTATTGTGTCTCAGCCATGAGGGAAGTAACTTAGCAATTTATCAATAAATAGGCTAGGCATAGTGGCACATACCTGTAGTCACAGCTGTTCAGGAGGCTGAGGCAGGAGGTTCTGTAAAGCCCAGGAGGTCAGGGACAGCTAGCAAGATTCTGTCTCAAAAAGCCATTAGGGCAGGGCATCCTTCATTTCTGCACCTTTCTATGTACATGTCACAATTCTGTGAAGTTTTTGTTTAAGAAAATGTTGGCTTCTCTTTTTGTTGTATATCAATGTATCACTCTTATTTTTCTGTCTTATAACACTGCTTCTTTTCCCTTAGCCATAATTACCCATCAGTCCTCTCTAGGTTTACTTCATTCTCTTTAATGGTTTCAGCATGGTCTGGACTGACTACACGATCCGGTAGCCCTCCCCTGATAACTACCATTCTGTTTGTTTCTCATTGTTGTGCTTTGTCCAAGACCACAGTGACTGCCCTGTATACATCTGTGTGTCTCTAGGTGTGTCACACAATGGTGTCTTTAATAAACATCACCAAAATATTGTCCATTGTGGCTGTGCTGCTTCCTCTATACCATAGTTGGGATCTGGAGTCCCATGTGCTTGACAGTCAGTCTTCAGCCTATAAGGAATCTTTAGTGGGTGGGACCTAGTGAGAGGAAGTGAAGTTATGGGGGGCATGGCATTCTAGGGATATTGGCACTCCAGCCCCTCTCTCCTCCTCTGTCTCTGTCTCTCCCCTACAGCCTCCTTTCCTGAACACTGCCATCATAATACACTATGTCACCAAAGGGCCAAAGCAACAATTGACCGAAACTAGGCATCAAATGAACCTTTCCTCTTTTTAAGTCAGTTATCTCAGGTATCTTGTCACAGTGACAACAAGCTAACAAATACACTCTCTCTCCACCACTGAATGAAGAGTCCCATGTCCTCTACATTTACCAGTTTGTGGTGGCCTCTAAAGTGTTTGATTTTCTCGCACCATGGGAAGGAAAACAGTGTCTTATTATTGTCTTTCTCACAGATGAAGAAACAGAATCAGAGCATTTAAGCGATTTGCCTGAAACCACATAGCAAGAAAATAGCAACACAAGGACTTGAATTCAGGGCTTTCACCCCCAAACTCAAGCTCTTGCAGAGATCCAAGCTTCTGCCCCTTAAAGAGTAGCTTCTCCTAGAATGGCACGAGTGTCCCCCACCCCAGGCCCGGAGGCAGCATCAAGTCCCAGGATGCACAGCCCCGTGAGGTGCATGCATTGTGCCGCTGGGGCTGGCAGAGATCCCAGGAGGCCAGCACATACCCACCTCCAAGGAGATCATCAGGGAAGAAATTAGCTGGAAATGGAATCGACAAGGTGCTGCTGGGCCTCTGATAGTAAATTAGATAAACTTGCATCTGACACGATGCATTTAGAGTAGGGCACCACCGGGTTCTCAGCTGCTCCCAAGCAACAAGCCACTGGGAGTGAAAAATAAAACAATCTATGAAGCTACAAAATGAAATAATGAATGACAAGAGGCCCCAGAACGGCGGGGGAGAATTATTGGAAAATGAGCTAAGAACCATCAGGAGGGAGGCCTTCGCTGCTGCCGGCGGGAGGCAGGGACTGCGGCAGGGAGGGCGGGCCTCACCGGCACAAAGGCCTGCAGGCAAGTGGCTCTCACACATGCTGTCTGCGGACTTTAAACAAGGTCCTGGGGCTCTTGGAGACTCAGTTTCCTTGTCTGTAAAATAACAGTTAAAACAGGCCAAGCCTACCTCGTAGCACGGGAGTAAGGGCCCCATGAAATCTGGGTGCTCAGGACCCATGGGCGCGAGCACTGCTGTCCAGGCTGTGCATTCACAAGTGCACCTAGGGGTGACTCAGCAAGGCTGCTGAGGGGCCTGCCTTCCATGCTCCAAGAAGAAAGAGTTCTCAACATACCACAACTCTCCTGAGCTACAGCAGCCGCAAGAGGGTCCAGGAATACGTGCTCAAGAAATAGCAGTGTTACGGTCACAGCAGTGTGATTGTCTACGTAGGATCTCTGGTCATGCTGACCACGACTATGACAAGAATTCTGAAGAAGCAAAGAAAGGGCCATAAGGGGCCCCACGGGGCAGAGAGGAGTGAGCCGGGCTCAACCGCAATCTGATGGCAGCAGCTGAGGGCAGGAATAAAGGACAAGAATGACCTGGGTGGGCCTGCCAGCCACATCACAGATGGGTGCAGGAAAGGGGGCCACGGCCCCCACATCCCCAGCCAGCCCACAGGCACGCTGGGTGCTGGGACAGCCTGACACCTCCCCAGGTGCACCTGACAGGCCTTCCACACTTCCTCTGAGGAGGAGCAGACAGAAGGAGGACATGCCAGGCAGAAGCCAGGCACGGTGGTACAGCCTGTGTTCCCAGCACTCTGGGAAGCTGAGACAGGAAGATTGCAAGTTCAAGCCCAGCCTGAGTGACTTAGTGACTTAGCAAGACCCTGTCTCAAAAATGAAACAATTTTCCAAGGGGCTGGTGATGTAATTCAGTGCAGAGGTCCTGGGTTCAATCCCCAATACTGGAAAAAAAAAAAAAAAAAGCCATGAGACCTACCTGCAGGGACTGTCCTCAACTCCTGCCCTGTTTCTGCTTATGCTGGTCTTTCTGCCTCAGATGCTCCCTGCTGTGCCAGTGTCACCTGTCCTCCAAGCCTGGCTCCATTGCCGAACCATCTCCAGAAAACTCCCTTGGGGCCCCCAGGCCCACGCTCTCTGTCCCCGGCCAGAAGAGCTGACTGTATCTTAATCATGTCTGGAACCTCCCTGGCCCAGCAGCTGCACATAACTGGCGTTCAATATATGTCGGGTCAATCAATGAATAAATGAGCAGGTGAATGCTGGGCCTTTGCCTCAGACACTGGAAAAGAGCGAGAACCATCCCCCGCCTGTCCTTTTATAATTGGAAACGGCAAGGTCTGAAGTCAGACAACAGTGTGTCAGGACAGGAGAGGGCTGACAGTCGGGCATGATGCTCCTGTCATTCTGACAGCCCCAGGGACTGTAACAGGAGTAAAATGTGACCCACAGTCAAGGCAGAGAAACACCGTGGCAGGTGCCCGATGGAGGATAATGAGCTCAGGGATGGAAGCTCTATGGTACAAAAAGCAGGATCCCTAGAGTCCCTTAGCCTCGCTGCACGATCTGCACAGTGGGACAGCACACCTAGTCCTGGGTCACTTTTAAAGAAACTAGTCAGACAAGCACACTGCTCTGGGCCCAAGACCAGCGGTATTCAGCCAAGCCCAGCTCCAGGTGGGCCTGGCCTCTGCCCACACCCATCCTGCCATGCCTTAGTGACCCACTCCACCATCTCTCTCCCCAGGAGCCATGGGCATGCTGAAAACAGGGCAGGGTCTCCTGAGATCTCACAGTTGTGGCCCTAGCAAAGCACAGGCCTCAGGAAACATTTACAACCTAAAGAACAGCAGGGAGCAACAGAAATCAGGAAGAAAACTTCAGAAATGTCACAAGCTCCTGCACTGCAGCCAGAGCGTGCCCTTTGCTGGAGTCAGATTCAGCCACAGCTCAGCCTCACCATATCGTATGACCATGACCTGGGCAGAAGCCCAAAGCTGACTAGAGCAGAACCAGGCCGGGCCTGGATGGGAAAGGATCAGGGATGTATGTGTCAGTTTTGCTGCTGCAACAAAGAGTCCTACAAATATCACTAGGTCTCAAGACTGAGTCTTTGCTCTTGTTCCTGTTCCATGAGGGCAGCAGGTTGGATGTTCAGCTGGGCTTAGCTCATGCGACTTTCATTCTGCATCTAGGCAGAAAGAACAGCCTCGGCCAGCAGCACAATGTCCTTGTGACGGAGGGGACAGCCTCACCATCGCGAGGTATGTGTATGTCACATCTGCTTGCGTTTGCATAGTCAAAACAGCCACGTGACCCAGTCCAGAGTCAGCGGGGTGGAGAGGTACACATGGCCTTCTGCGCCTCAGCCGTGGTGGGGAGCAGATTAACAGTCAGCCTGCCTGTGGGCTCCCAGCCTGCGGCTTCAGCCAGTCCCAGCTGGAAAACATTCAGGAGAACATTGCTTCTAAAGTGAACATTCACAGGCTTTTTCCTGGTCATGATTCCCTAAACAGTACCACGTAACAACGATTTACAAGAAATTTACATTGCGTGAAGTACTATAAGTGTTGTAGAGATGACAACGTATAAAGGAGGATGTCTCTAGGTTACATGCAAACACTACACCACATTTTACATAAGAGACTAGAAAACTCTGAGATTTTGATATCTACGGGGGATCTGGGAAAAGGCCCAACTGATACAGAGAAGCAATTGCAATTGTGAAAAATTAACATTATCATCAGTCTTATTTTCACTCTCCAGTTTCCGCTCGGCCTTCCACCCTGGAGGTGAGTGAGTGACTCAGACCAGCCAATCAGAGCACTCCATTCACACCCAAGGGCTATGGTAATTGGCTCAGAAATAGACATGTGGTATAAATCAGGCCAATGAGAACCTTTCTTGAGCCTTTTCAGCCAGAGCTTTGGGAAAGCAGCACTTTCACTCCTATGGTTATAAGGCAAGTTAGGGTTTAAGCTCCTGGCTTACAAGGAACTCCCACCCTGAGCTCCACAGAGAGCAGCGTGGTCCAAAATGGGAGCAAAGATAGAACTAGTCTGTGTTCTCTCGTGAAGGGCGCCTGGTGCCAATGAGGAACTAAATTATAAAGTTTATTTGGGGTTAAATTTACTTTTGATTTGATTTTCATTGCTTATATTTTAATCTAATAGCCACATGTGGCTACAGGCTAGTGTACTGGATGGAACAGATAGAGTGTAAGAAATAAAAGAGACTTTTGTGACATTTGGGCGCTATGTTGTGTTGAACCTGACACGCCCCGGACCTTGTAGCTCATCAAAGGCCACCAATTTCTTTTCTTGGCCTCACCTCATAGGATGGTTAGCTACTCAACACAGTCATCTCTATTTGTTTTCCTGTACCTGAGCCAGGCATCGGGCTGATCATTGCACACGGAGAGTTTGTCGTCTTTCCAGATACACCGAGGAGGAGTCCAGGGGCCAGGCTACCTCGTCTGGACCCCACCTTCACCCAGTGTTGCCCACAGGGCTTTCGGAAGGACCTGTGTTGTCGCTTCCCTTGTCTTATCTGCCCAGGACTATAGAGGCCAAGGGAGTTAGTCCAGGTAAAGTGACTAAAACCGCACCAGGCATACAGTGAGCACTCTCTAGTCGTGACTTGATCACCTTCACCCACCCCTACTTGCTAAGTGACAAAAAGCAAACAGTAACAAACCTAGGATGGAACCAGGCTTGTGATTCCAAAGTCTAAACTCCTTAGCACTATGTTATATGTGTGTAGCTTTTGAACTCAGTCCACAGTAACTATAAGAGTAATATTAATAAGAATTAGTACTTGTTGCATAACCAATAACATAAGGCAGTTTTGCTTCAGATCCCAAGCTTTTCATTCTCAGAGAAAAAAACAAATGTTCCCCTTTTAATGCTCCTCCTGTGCTTCCCTCACTACGAAGGGGAAAATCTCAGCTGGGTGCTGGTATGACTTTAATGCCTCTCTAGCACTTGCTAATCTCTATGAACAAAGGGAAAGCCAGCCTCAGCTCTGCGAGGCCACATTATCCAGAGGACACTTCACACTCACTAACCTCTGTTACATGCCCCAGGCAGGAGTAGGAACTACCTCCCTCCGGAGGTACTGTGGCTCCCTGTAGCCAAAAACACAGCGAATACAAGGAGAAGCCTAGGTTTCAGGGGCCTCTCAGAGCCTGCAGTAGTGGCCAGCCGGGCTCTCATTCGCAGCCCAGGTATGTTTAGGGGGGTGGCGGACAGCAGGCACCAGAGGACAAGCCTTCTGTGACCCGCTGGAGTGTCACATCACCTGATAAACAGATCCTCAACCCGCAGGCAGTGGTTTCCCAGAAACTTGTGCACAAGGCTAGGCGCCAAAGGGCCCTATCTGAGTACCTTCCAGTAACATCCAAAGTGAGGGTCCTGTGCCCTCAGGGGCTCCAGGCAAGAGAAACAAACAAGGCCAGGCAAGAGAAAGCACTGTGAAAAGAACTGAACAAACATAAACTGTTGCCATTTCCATGGTTGGAGTCTAAGCATTTTATTTGTCAGTGGAACCAGCAGCAGGAAGTAAATTGCTGGCACCAGAGTGGGATGGGACAGACCACACAGATCTTTCTGAATTACTTTTGTTTTGGGTTCTGTCCATCTCGCTATATTCTGCTCTCCCAGGCAGGGATTATCTTCTCCCTCTGGGGAGATCCGTCTGAAGCGGTGCCTGGCACAGCACCAGCATTCACAAATACCCACGTGACCCAGAAGGATCACGGGAGATGGATCAGTGGGGAGCTGGATGTGTGGGTGTGCGAGTGCAGGGGGGGTGAGTGATAGGGAGATGAATGGATGGATTGAAGATGGACAATGGATGGGCGGTGATGGACGGGGATGATGGGTTCACGGTGACAGATACAGAACAAATGAGTAGAAGATGGGATGAACGGGTGGATGATGGGAAGGTGATGAAATCCAAATGCGGTTTAGGATGCAATGGTGGTTGAGTTCAGAATCTTACTCTGGTACCCAATACCAGCCACACACAACTCTCCAACCATCAGCACACACGCGTGTGTGTTTGTGCATGTGTGTTTGTGTGTGTGCTCACAGACTGGTTATTTGGTTGTGAGGAAGAATTCAGCAGAGAATAAAGATTGTGGGAGGAAAAGTTCCAACAATCATAGACTTTAAACAGGTATTAAGACATCACAAGATACCCATTATAATATAATCTTTATGTATCGGTTAAAAATACATTAACATTTTTAAAAGAATGTACTGTAAAGACAATTTCAGAATGCCCTGTCCACATCTCCCCTGGTCTCCTGCACTCGCTAGCCCTCAAGCTCAGGCAAGGAAGGCCTTGATCAGAAGGCTCCAGGGGACACCCATCCCGGAGACTGATCCTCTGAGGGGCACCCATGGTCCCAGTCATTCCTGCACAGCCTCAAGGGACACTAACCTTTCTCAAGACTTCAGTAATGGCTGTGAACAAGGGATCTCTGGCTAACCGGAATCTCCAGTTACCTGGAATGGCTGACTCTCCCAGGACCTCCTCGGTAAGAGAACTAACCTTATGGATGTTAGTCTCCGAGCCTGTCTGCTTCCCCACAGTCTCCCAGGATCTCCTATGGCCAGAGAGGAAGATGGGGCAGTAATTTCTCCATCCATAGGCAGTAACCTGGTGTGGTCTAAGCAGCCCCTCTCCCTCACCTCATTAATGGCAGCACAGAGGAGGACTAATTAACCATTTCTGTGAAGGGCCAAGAACGCTTCATCAAGGGAGCATGTTTGGGTTAAACCAGAAGGATGAGCATGCAGAAGCCAACCGGAAGTCTTAACAACAACCCAGGAGCTGCAGGGACCCCCCGGAAGTCTTAGCCTCTGGAACTCTCAGTGTAGCATATTCCGGGGCAAGCCACCTTCTCGCTGTACTCTGTGTTCCCTGACACACACACAATCGTGACAGCATGGACAGAGGTGACTCTGAACTTCTCTGTGAGCTGTGGGGACACAGAACAGAGGAGGAGCCAGGCGGAGCAGCCCTCTCACCCTGCAAGCAGAAAAAGAAGGGATCTTCCAGGAGGACCAGATGGGAGCCATTTCAGAAGGCACAGAGGCATAAAGAGCTGTTTTTTCTTGCCTTCCAGCAGCCCGGCCGTCCTCTGGTAGCAGCACCTGGATTTTCCTTTGGGAACCGCCAGCTCAGCCAGTGAGACTGTTGAGGCTTCCCGAGCCCCGGGCCCAGAGGGGAACAGGTGAGCCAGGCGGAGCCAATCTCAGCACTACATCCCTCCTGCCAGACCTGCCGGTGAGACCCCTCCTGGACTTGGACTCTGCCTTGTGCTACACTTGGGAGGTACAGGCGAGGAGCTCTTGGGGCGGCCACGGAAAGAAGGCTGCGGAGAGTGAGGTCAGTGAAGGCTGTGGAGCTTTGACAAAACAGAGGAAATAAAAGGAAAAAATAACAGCAACAGGAAGAGTGGCAAAAGGAAGTTAGGGGAGGTAGGGAGGGAGAAAGAGAGAGCAAGACAGAGAATTAGCGAAAGCATCCAGCTGAGGCTGAAGCCAGACTACTCTTTTGATTTGTTTGTTTGTTTTGTTTTTTTGTGGTACTGGGGATCAAACTCAGGACCTTGCGCTTGCCAGGCAGGTTCTCATGCCACTGAGCTACATCCCCAGCCCTCATTTCAATCAATAAAAATGCACTTCTTTGCTTATGTTGGTCACTTGCAACCGAACAAGTTTCCTGATATTTGCATTCTTCTGCCCATACCAGGAACTCAGAACCATGAGAATGAGAGGGGACAGAATTCAGCCTGGCCAGTGATGCTGGGTACTTCCATGCCACGCTGAGACTACGAGCACCTCCACCTGCATTCAGGTTATCAACGAATGTGCCCGCTTACTCATTTCTGAGAAGTGTGACCAGTGGAATGACTTATAACCTCCTACCAAGCTGGGGTACAGGTTCAGCATGCAGATGATGCCTCGTCAATATCTATTGGAGGAATTAGCCAATGCTGCCTTGTAGAAACATTAGCACAGACACGCAATACGCTTTCTGGTTGTGCACAGCTGCTGTTTCCAACAGAGGGCAAACTGCATGCAGACAAGCACCACAGAGCTGCTGCTCTGAGAAGATTGTGCTTTTCCTGATTCTGTGCCCTATTATCTTTAGGGAAAGAATCATGTCCTGAGGATCTTTGGGCTTCGGCAAGGAATGATAGCTCCACAGGAAAGGGAACGAATCTGAAAGTGGAGGAAATTAGGGCTTACAAAGAAAAAGCAACCAGAATTCATCACGGCAAGATTGCAAGACAGCCGCATCTCCTGGGTATTCAGGAGACACAAGAGAAGAGACAGCTCTGGCCCTTTTCTAGAAGGTTCCCCTCCAGTGAGCACCTCTTGGCTTTCAGGGTAGAAACGGATGGAGATGCAGGAATATGACTGGAAAACCAGAGAAGCTTTTTTTCCCTTAATTTTGCTGTCTGTCCGACTGCTCCTCACCTCAGGTTAGGTAAAGCCACTGAGACCAGCACAAAAGACCTCCAGAATCTAAGCACAATCACCCCAACCCTTCTTAAAATGCACAGCAGACCATGTTTGCTTTTGCAAACTAGAAAATTACAAAGTAAACAATGACAAGGGGTGAGAACACACAGAGCTGATGTAGTTAGGGTGAAATGCACAGATTCATGCTCTGATTGATGTGTGGGACCCTTTCCAGGTCTTCTCAGCCCATCCTGCAGCTCATGGGTTCGAACCTGCTATCTCCTGCTGGGTGGCACCTCTGGTGTCTGGAACATGATTTTGTCCTCCTCAGCCCTTTGTCCACCTGACCCCTCTGCCAACAGCCTCATTGATCTCCTTGGAGTTCTTCAGAGCTGCCTCCTGGTGCCTCCTCAGGGCCTTTGCACCTGCTGCCCCTTCCTATACTACTCTCACAAGCTGTAGGTAACTCGAGTGCCACCTCCTCGGAAAGGCCTTCTCCGGCCTGCATGTCTAAAGGAGATCTGTGCCCCATCTACACCCACAAGGGCAGAACAATGAGCAGAGTGCAAGGGCAATGATTTTTTAAATGGATGTAGGTAATATTTGAAAAATGTTGCCTGGAGTTTGTCCAGGGAAGGAGGTAGGTAGCTGGGAACACGGAGACTTTGCACTGTGCGTTGTTTTGTGCCTTCGAATCTTCAATCTGTCTATATATTATTATTATTATTATTATTATTATTATTCCAAATGTTTTAATTAAGTCAAATAAAATAGGAAAAGATGGGAAAGGAGGGAGGGAGGAGGGAGAGAGAGGGAAGAAGAGAGAGAGATGTGATAGGAAATTGTCCTAAGGAAATAATTCAACGAACAAAATAATCACTATGGTATTAAACTATATGGAAACAAAATAAAATAAAATCAATGCCCAGTAACACCGGAATAACTCAAGAAATAGTGCTTTGTGTGTAGGATAGAGTAGTAGGACACCATTAAAAGTGACCATTACTAAGGCGACCAAAATGTGGAGAATGTTTATGACAACAGTTAATGAAAAAGAAGACTATAAAAGGATATATTAAGAAGAGAAAGCAGTGCAATAGAAATAGGAAACAGTTGCCGAGGGACAGTCCATGGCATCTGAGACTCAGCTCTGACCACCAGCCCAACTCAGAGGCCAGAGATGGGGCTCACGGGATCCCTCCCAGGGCCAGGGGCGCTGTCACAAAGGCAGCAGAGTAGCAAGGGCAGTGCCCTGGGAAGCCTCAGCCTGGTGGGACTCCAGAATGTTTCAGCCTCCTGCTGCTGACATTTAGGGCGGAAAGGTTCATTGTCGCTGTCCTGTGCTTTATGGGGTATTGAGCAGCATCTCTGGTCTCCACCCACTGGATGTCAGTCATGCCCCGGCCCCACTCATGACAAACGTGTCTCCAGGTACAGTCAAATGTCCTTTGGGAAGGGAGCAGTCTCCCCAAGTTGAGACTTTGAAAAAATCCTTCGATGGGGAGGGCAAAGTGATGCCCAGTTGAGAGCCCCATATCAGGCAACACCTTAACTGCCAGGGTCGCCATCCATCCAGCGGGGGGAGAGGGAGAAATACCTGGCACATAGGTAAGTTTTCCGCAGCCCATGTGCTTACCAATTAAAGCAACATTGTTAAGCACATGTATTTTAAGTGGCTTTTAGAGTGCCTTTTAAATAATAAAATAGGTGAGCATCCTTCTCCCAGGGGAACCCTGACTGCTAGGACCCCAAAGTCATGTGCAGTGGGCAGCACTCTGCACGTGCCCATCCAAGTTTATAGCCACAGGGTGCCTCAAGGGCAAGCAGCAGGGGCTTTAATGGGGCCACGTTCAAGTAACAAAATATTGGGAAGCACTTTGCTTACTTAAAATGCTACATTGTGATAATAGCCCTGATTTCCACACCGGGGTCTTTGTAGATTAATGGTAGCTTGAATAATAAATTGCTTTGAAGTCTTATTCAAAGTTTTCCACAGACTACAAATGTCAGCTCTCAAATTAGAGATTTCAGGCGGGGGATATAGCTCAGCAGCACAGCACCTGCCTGGCAAGCACAAGGTCCTGAGTTTGATTCCCAATACCAAAAAAAAAAAAAAGGAAAGAGAGAGATTTCCCTGTCCAAGCCTTTGTCGTACAGGTGGAGCCTGAGCTCCCCCACCTGAGGCATGGAGCTCTGTCTGGAGCCTCAGAGCTTGTGGAGGATGACGCCAGTTTGAGTGCAGCTCTCCTGGTTTACCTCAGCGCCTCCAGACCATGCTCCCTTGGGAAAATACTAATGAATATAGGATCGTTTGGGTCAGCAGAATGGGTACTGGTGATCAAAAGCCAAGTGTCTAAGTGGGCTGCCCCATTTGGAATTAGCCTGAGAGGCTAGAGTGGGTGGCTTAGGAAAAAAAAAAAACAACAGCTTGAAAACAGTGCTTCTTCCTCCACATCCACCCACCTGCAAACCCCCCACATCATCTATGGGATGACGAGGTAGGAGATGCATCATCTCTCAGGGGGGCAACTCAGACAACAGGCACCACAGCGTCCCCACTGCCCACTGCAGACACAGCCCGGTGCCCCATCACATGGCCATCCAGGCCGGCACCGCTTACATAACTCTGTGGCAGGAAGCTCATCACCACCTCCCAAAGCCATCAATGTGCTCCTGGCACTTGCCAATTCCAGAAATGCCACAGGTGCCTCTGGGTGCTGTGCTGACTCCCCCTGGAGCTTTCTCTGGTACCAGCTGGTGTCAGCCAGAGTCCCAAGCAGGGGAGGTGCAACAGCCAGTGGGGGCTGGCAGAAGAGGACCTGCAGTGGCCCTGCTGGTGCAGGGCAGCTCTGGGCACACCCTTCAGTGTCCTGGAGGACACAGAGGGACTTTGTCTGGGCACTAAGTGAGCACCTCCCTTCACCCACGCACCATCCCCTTCTCCATCAGAACCTTCTGGAATCCCTTCCAAAATGAACACTCAAATACAGTCCTTAAGGCCCAGTTTCAGGACTGATTTCTGGAGACCACTGGGCAGTGCAGGCGCAGCCCCATCTAGCTCAGCCTGTGTTTCCACTCTCAGATCCTCTGTCACATCTCCCTCCAGGCCGAGACTCAGGTCACAGAGAAGTCAGACTCCTTTCCTGTAGAAGCCCTGAACACATTTCAAGACCGCTCCCGGTTGCCCCAGGCCACCCTGCGCCCTCCTGCCTTCCCTTGGTTTACAATGCTTCTTTCAACCTCATTGACCAGACTTCCATGTGTATGAGGCATGGGCCTGGCTGGTGCTCCCGGGAAGGGCGTGAGCTCTGCAAGAGCAGAATTTCTGGGTCTTCCTTCACCGTTAGAACAACAAGCCACGGTGGGCTGGGGATATACAGCGGCACAAGCGCCTGCCTGGCAAGCACCAAGTCCTGAGTTCCATTCCTAAACCCACCAAAAAAAAAAAAAAAAAAAAAAACCAAGCCATTCGTGGAGTAATAAGACACAGCCTCAGGGCCCAGGCTGTGCCCTGAGCTCAGCGGCACAAGTGCCCTCCTGGTAAGTGCAAGGTCCTGAGTTCGATTCCCAGTATCCCCCCCAGAAAAAGACACAGCCTGTTTTCCCAGGGATAGGTCACCACCCTGGTTCCCCTCCAGAAGACCCACTTCAGTTCATCAACCTTCCTCTTCATCAAGGCTACATAAAACTGAACCCAACTACTTCAGGCACACGTCTGCCACGGCAGAGAACAGAGACGTCATCCGCTCCTTCTTGTTGTGCATAATACTTCTGTTGATGAGACCCAAGGTCCCATCTGGTGTTAGGAAATCATTTTTCATTGTGGATACAAAGCAGCAGTCTTAATAGCAACACCATGACAATGTAAAACCATTACCTTTATTATAAGCCAGATGCTGTTTGCGTGTCAAATCATCCGCTGGCCAAAGCTCTGGAAAGCCCTGGTGAGTCTCTTACACATTGTGGGCTCTCCCATTTGCTCCTGTTTGATCTTTGGATCTGAGGGCCAAGCAGAACATTTTTATCTAGTATTTCCCCTATGGGAATGCAGCCACCCTGAGCCTCTCCCCAGTGCTCTGTATCCAAGCTTCCTGTACAGGGCAGAGTGCCCAGGCTGCCTACCGCCAGTGCAAGGGCCCAGTAGGGTGGTCCTGTTCCCTGGGTTTTGGAAATCACTTTTCTTTTTCTTTTCTTTCTTGTCTTTTTGAGACAGGGTCTTGCTATGCAGTTCAGGCTGCCCTTGAGCTCACTTACATAACCTCAGCTGGTCTCAAACTCACCATGATCCTCCTGCCTCAGCCTCCTGAGTGCTGGGATTACAGGCATGAGCCACCATGCCTGGGCTTGTAAATCACTTTTCATTGTTGACACAAAATAAACAACAACAGCAGTGGCAACTACCACAATAACACTAAAAATACATCTTATTATGTGCTGGGAGCTACTCTCCTATCAAATTCTCTTGGTAAATGTACAAATGAACTACACTGAAGGCAGGCAGGAACCTATGGTAAGGACATATCACCAACCTGGGGCCTTGTTTCTTTGGCTCTATTTTTATTTTATTTCCTAGTAACCAAGGATTTAAGTTACTATAAGAATTTGGCAACTTAGGCCACCAGGTCTAGAGGAACAGGGAGCTCCTGAAGCTCTTCCCCGCTGCGGAGCCCCTGAGAGCCTCCCAATAACCGGAAGGGGGTGGGGGACAGGAAAACCCAGTCTCATTTTACAGATGAGGAACCTGAGGCTCCTGGAGACTAAGTGCTTTATTTGACACCGCCCTCAGGAAGAGACAGAGCCAGGATTTGAATACACAGCACTAGAGTCCAGCTTCCACAAAGCAGCCCCTTCTGCCCAAGTCAGAAGTTGGGGCAGAGGCCATGGGGCTGAGTGTGTGCAGTGTACACGCTCACACAGGAGTTGGAGTCTGCTTCCTGGAAAGGAGGGGGAAGTCTGTCTCCATGGTTACACTAACCCTGAACAAAGTATCATACACAGATTACCGGAGCCTTGAGCAGCGCGACTTCGCCCTCCCGCCAGCAGCCTGAGAGCGCCGACTGCCAGGGCTTCCAACCTTGCCTGAGAGTCTTTCTTTTGCATTATTCCCATTCTCAGACCCGGCACTTTACATCAGCTAATGTTTTCTAATCATTTACATGCTCGCCTTCGCAGCACCCTGTGAGATAAGGACCCTGCTGCACATTCCTGTAACACCCTGTCTGCCTCCAAAAACTCAGGTCGAGTTGCCCAGATGATCCATCACTTGGATCCTCCCACTGAGGCTCTGTCGAAAGCGGTCCACCGAAAGCACTTCCGATTATTTGCATTTACATGTGGGGACACCGAGGCACAGATAATGAACCATCACTCCCTAGAGTCTGACTGCAAATCCACTTGCGGGCCAAAAGAAACATCCTGGGTTCTTTTTCTAACTCTAGAAAATGGAGAATAACTGAACATCTATTTGCCAAACTTAGTCACAGACAATGGCCACTGGCTGGCTATTAAGAAGGTTTCTGAGGCACTGTCTGAGATTTTTGGAAAAGCCAGTGTGGTCAGTTAAGGACGTTGCCAACAGGCAGGAAAGGGGGTGGTGCTAGCTCCTGATCTGTCATTTCCTATGGCACTAGTAAGTGTCACTGCGAAAGTTTCATGTTTTGCCCCTATGAGGACACTTGGCAATGCCTGGAGACATTTTGGATTGTCATAGCAGGTGAGTAGTACAGTCATCTCATTGGTAGAGGTGGCAGAAGCTTCTAAAGGCCCCACCATGAGCCAGAAGTGGTGTCGCACGTCTGTAATCCCAGCACTCAGGAGCCTGAGGGAGGAGAATCACCACAAGTTCAAGGCCAGCCTGAACTATATAACAAGACCCTCTTTCAAAAACACAAAAAGAAACGGGAAATACCATGCACAAGATAGTGCTCTACAACAAAGAATGTGTCTGAACTGAGAAACCCCTGGTGGAACACACACACACACACACACACACACACACCAGCTCGGATCCTGTCCTTGGTCCTCAGCAGAACAGAAGTCAATGTGAAAATATGTCTGAAACAAAATCCCTGGTGTTCAGACCAAACCCAGACCTCCCTGTCCTCCCCATCTCAGTGACTGGCATCACCCACCAGTTCCCAAGGACAAACTCCCAGGGTTCACCCAGGCTCCTCGCCTCACACAGCCCTGCCGTCTTCCCCCACAGAGCAGCTCCCGCTCCTCTCACCCTTCTGCACATCATCCCCAGGACTCAGGTCGCCACCGCCTCTTGCCTGGACCTCTCAGGGTCCTCCTCAGGGCGCCCCTGCCACCTGAGCCTCCCCCCAGGCCCTTTGCACTTGCTGCTCCCTCTGTCTGCTGGGAAGCTCCGTTTTCACATTCAAGTCTCAGAAGAGACCTCACCACGCAGGGAGTGCCCCACCCCCACCCCAAGCCGGAGCAGCTCCTCGGCCCCGCTCACTCACCCCTGCTTTTCCTGTCTCCCACCACGATGTCAAGTACTCCTGCTCTTTCCATGTCTGTGGGCCCTCCACCCCTCCAGACCACAGTTAAGGACTTTTTATTTTGGGGTACCGGGAATGGAGCTCAGGACCTCACACTTGCCAGGTAGGCACTGCGCCACTGAGTGAAATCCCCGACCCCACGGACTCAGAAGAACAGCAACCTTGTCTCACTCACCAGTGTACCCTTAGGAAGGAAACAAGCCAAGAAACCCGTGCCCGCCGTACAGTAGGCACTCAGAAAAGCTCTGATAAAGGGAGGAGTGAGACGTAAGGAAAGATCTCCAAGCCACTAAGAAGAGATGTCCTCCGGAAAAGAACAGTCTCGCGGGTCCCCGAACCTGAGAGCCTTGTCTCTGCTGGATTTCAGCTCCCTCCAGACACGGAGGCAACTCCAAGCCCCTCACCCCACAGGGCAGCACTGGTGACCACCTGGCATCCCCTAGAACCACTTCTGATGGTGCCAAGATCGACTTTCCCAGCCAGCGCCCCCAGGCTAGCGATCTCTGCCTCTCGGGTGTCTTATTGGGCATCCATGATGCCAAATGCTCTGTGTGCTTTTCCTGTGCCCAGCATCATGAGGGACCTTGTCTCTGTGCTATGCCCAGTCAACCTCAGGACAACCGCTGAGATTCTGGCTTTCTGTCTCCACTTTGCTGATGGATAAAGGGAGGCACCATTAGATGGAGTCACTCGCTCAAGGTCACACACAGTAGACATGGGAGAACTCCTCAGGGGATAAAGACCTGCTGTTCTGTCTTTTACCCCAGTAGCTATCAGGATAAAGCCCCTCCTTAATATCAGTGCATGGGAAGAGCTTATGAGTGGCCACAGCTTGGGTGAGCAAGGAAGGGAGAGGTGAGGCAGAGGAGAGGGCGCTTCCAACTCTCCTTGATTCTAAACCAAGTAACTTCCAGGTGTGGTGGTGCACTCCTGTAATCCCAGCACTCGGGGAGACTGAGGCAGGAGGATTGCTGCAAATTCCAGACCACGCCTGGGCTACAAAGTGAGCTCAAGGCCAGCCTGAGATGCATAGCGAGACCCTGTCTCAAAAAGACAAAAAATAAACAAAAAAAAAGTAAACCAAGTAACTGCTACTCTCTCTTCCTTGTTATCAAAATCTATCTTGGTGCTGGGCATGTGGCTCATTGTTAATGTGCTTACTTGGCATGCACGAGGCCCTGGGTACAAACAATCTCCAGCACTGCCCTCTGCTCAAAATGCGGTACACTTCTAATCCCAGCACTCTGGAAGGTTGAGGCAGGAGGATCACAGATCTGAGCCCAGCTTGGGCAACTTCACAACTTAGTGAGACCCTGTCTCAAAGTAAATAAAAAAATAAAGTCCTGTGCAAAAGCCCTGAGTTCAATCCCCACTATGGAAGGGGGAAAAAAAATCTACCTTTAATGGAGAGCATGGAGTTTTGGGGCCAAGATCAGTGCCGGCCAAGGACATACGATTTACCCACTTAGCCACTTCTCACCTAAGTGCTCCAAGAGTCTCGCGAAGCAGCCAGGCAGCTGGAACTCGGACCTGGTGGCAATGACCTCCCCTAGACCATGAAGGAATTCCCACTCACTGACTTAACCCTGGAGGCAACCAAAGAGGATCCAAGAGATCCCCTCGGCCCGCCCACCCCAGGGACATGGCCGGGTCCCCTAGAAGCAGTGCCCACGCCCCATAGCGAGGAATCAGGACAGTGCACGCACACTTCCCTTCCCTCGGCACCCGACACCACGGCCTGAGAGACTCAGTGTCCCGGCCACAGAGCACCGGAGCTGCAACGTAAACCTAGGCACAGCTGAGAAGAAACAGAGGAGCAGTGCCTGCTGGGAATTGTAATTTACAGTAACCACTTCCATTAAGTAAGGAATTATAGACTGTTTCAGATCACGGGGAGGTGATTCCCATTTTCTGAATTCAAGCCCCAGCAGCTGAGAGAGGGAGATCCCATGTACAGCTAGCAAGGCATAAAACATAAGTAAATCTTGGGGGTGGGGGGGACTAGAAATCTGATTGAACACACACGCCAACTGACCATATCGTTAAGATCTTTGAGTAAGACCCTAACAGCAACCAGGTGAAAGGAAATATAGGGAAACTGTCACTTTATTGGTGAGGAAATAGAAGGCTGGCAGAGACCCTTCCGTACCCAAAGACAGGGAAATAAAACAGTAACAGGGCTCTGGCAACAGTTGCACAACCTGAAAGGAGGAAGGATTTACTCCAGGTAGAGAACTCAAGCAGGTCTTCCCAATGTACCTAGTGCAGGAAACACAAGATCATTCAGGAAAGCCTGTGTTTATATCCCTAAGAAAATCTAAACTCTGCATCTAAGACTTGGCAGACTGCAAAATAAGACAACAGATTTAGCTCAGGAAAGCCCCCAGCAAGGCAGCCGAGGTGAAATGGAAGCCAAACGGGAAAGGGCGGGCAGGAAAGGGGCTAAAAATGCAAACGCAGGATTAAAATACACCCTGGGAGCAGCGAAGAGCAGGTTCAACCCCGCAGAAGATGGAACCAACAGCGTGGTGTACTAGTGACGCGAGGCTCTAGACACTTACTGCACTGCCAAAGCAGAGGCATTTGGTTACGAGCCAGGAGCATAGTTAGGCACTGCTCCAGGGGCACGGGGGATTTTTCTGTCTTGGATGTGTCTTCTCCACGCTAGGAACAAGGGCCTCAAGTTTTCTCTGGTTTTGGCAGAGGCACCAGCCTACTCCTCTTTAAAAAACCAGGCAGGGATGGGCCCAGGTATGGTTGGTGCATGCCAGTCATCCCAGCCACTCAGAGGCTGAGACAGGAGGACTGCACATTACAGGCCACCCTGGGTAACTGGGTGCAGTGGATTAATACCTGGTGGTCCACTGCTAACCTGCAGCTGAACTGAGGAAGTATGGTGCCGGGTGTGGGAGGCCACCTGGGGACTGTGGCCAGCAGCATGAGAGGCAGAACTGGCGGAGAAGGAAGCTGTTGGGAGCAGAGAGAGGCTGTGGGAGCTGGTGGGAGCTGTAAGGAGATGTCGGTTCTGTGGGAGGAGCTCATCACGCTGGCTTTCCTGATGAACGTGGCTGTTTTCATTCTCTGAGGAGCTCGGGACCTCGTTGGCACTGAGAATGGCTTCAGTTCACTTTGGGGGAGCTCTGATCCTCACTCTGGGCATTGTTTCCTGGCTCCAGAAGGGAAGATGGTGCACAGCTCAGTCTCCTGGAGAAGCTTGCTGCGTTGGCTTCCCTGATGGGAACTCGGCTGTCTTCACCATCGGAGGAGCTCGGGACCTCACTGTTGCTGAGGATGGCTGGTTCTTCTGAGCGTTGCTTCCTGGCTCTAGTGCAGCCGCCTCCGCCTGCTAGCAGATCCTTCATCCCGCTGGCACAGACTTCCTAGATTCTACCACTGACCTTTGGGCCTTCCCAACACAGATCTGTGAAACAGGCCTGCGTGAGATATTGTTATGGGCTCTGGGCCTCCAGGTGGACTCGTGGGAGGCATTGTTATGAGCTCCAGGTCTTCAGATGGACTCATGCAGGACATTGTCACGGGATCCAAGCCCTCCGCTAAATTCCTTGGTCTTAGTGTGGACAGATTTCCTGCACTCTCTTGTACATCATTCTTCGGGTGACTATTATCAATAATCTTATATGAAATATGTGCTCTGTATTATATTGTCCTCCCTTGCAAAAATATCCCCAAAACCAACACACTGGTAGTCAGGGTTTGCAAAGGAATAGATTTAATACAGGGCACATAATTTATAGGATTATTTTATAATATTCACCCAAACAGTCAAATGCAGAAGAGTGCCAGACATCTGTCCATGCACTAAAGACTCAAAGAATCCAGCTGAGGGCCTGGATCCCATGGCAATGTCCTGCATGAGTCCAGCTGGAGGTCTAGAGCCCAGAGCAGTATCTCATGCAAGTCTGTATCAAGGATCTGCGCTGGGAAGGCCCAAAGGTCAGTGGTGGAACCTAGAAAGTCTGTGCCAGTGGGGTGAAGGATCTGTGCCAGCAGGATCTGCACTGGAGCTGGGAAGTGATGCTCAGAATAACGACCAGTTTGTCCAAAAAGGACGAGAACCATCCTAAGCTACAGAAAAGACTCGAATCCCTCCAACAAGAACATCCGAGTTCGTATCAGGAAAACCAGTGGTACAAGCTTCCCCAGGAGAACCAGCAGCATCTTCCCCTCCAGTTCTCCTTTTATGCTGCTGACAACAATCCTCAGGCAGACTTCCGCACCCAGCACCACGCTGCGTTCGGCTGAGTGTTACAAGTTGACCATCAGTTAATCCACCACGACAGCTTAGTGAGACTCTGCCTCAATTCAAAACCTACAAAGAACTAGAGATGTGGCTGAATGGTAGAGCATTTACCCAGCAGTCCCTGAGCTTAACCCTCAGTACTGAAGAAAGGAAAAGAGGGAAGAAAAAGGGGGGACATGGGAGGGGAACAGAAACAGGGAGGGAAAGAAAGCAGGGATTAAGAGACAAAGAGGGAGAGAAAGGAGGGAAGAAGGGGAAGGAAGGAAGGAAAAAGGAAAAAGGAATGGATGGTAGAAATGGAGCCAAAGCCCAGTGGGAAGCTCTGGGTCTCACCAACACATCTGAAAGCTGCTCTGACAGCCGCGCCTGCTTATTAGCACAGGAAAGCATTACAGTATGAGGCTGGGGGTCTTCTCTCTTGAACGCCCAGAGACACCAGTAGCTGGAGGATGAACCTTCTAATGTATCTGGGAATGCAAAGGGGTAACACAAAAGGACACTAAAACTACAAGAGATAAAACGGCAGGCACAGAAGTCAGACCAAGATGAACCCCGTGGGTGAGCGGCGTTCAGGAAGAACAGTGAGAGTAAGGACAGGAGGAAGCAGAAGAGCAGGAGTAGCTTAAAATATAAAATCCAGGACACCAACACCGCCAAATGCTGGTGAGGGTGTGGAGCAACAGGAGGTCTGATTCATTGTTGGTGGGACTGAAAAATGGGGCAATCACTGTGAAAGATGATTTGGCAGTCGCTCACAAAACTAAACATATTCTTATCATATGGCCCAAAAATCCCACTCCAGTATTTACTCCAAAGAGATGCAAATGTATGTCCACACGGAAACCTGCACACAGATGTTTCCTGCACCTTTATTCATAAAGCTGGACTCATGCCAGGGATAAGATATTTCACTCTTCATAATTATCATGAAAACAGAAATGCAAATATTAAAAACAGATTGAACAATAGCATGTGTGTGTGTGTGTGTGTGTGTGTGTGTGTCTGGGTCCCTGTACTCCTGGGGTTAGAACCCACAATGCACACATGCTAAGCAAATGCTCTACCACTGAGCAACACTCCCAGCCCTTTCTGTTTTATTAGAGTCTCATGAAATTGTCCTTGAACTTTGATCCTCCTGCCTCAGTCTCCAAAGTACCTGGGATTACAGGTACACGCCACTGAACATCAGTGTGCTGTGTAAATCATTAGTAAAGAAAACAAACACTAACCTACACAGCAAAAGATAAAAAGCAAGAAAATGTTTAAATTTTAAAATTTTAAACAGGAAAAAATTAAAAATTGAAAGTACTTAACAAAAACATTTAAAGCAAGACCACATGCATTTGCTATAGAAATAAATGTCATCTGCTTAAGACTCTCAACTTGTGCAAAGGAAAGAAATCTCGCTCAACTGTTCTTACCAGATTTGTACCTAACAAAAAGATACAGGAAAGTTAAAATACAGAGACTAATAAGAGCACACACAAGCTGGGAATGGTGACACGTGCCTGTAATCCCAGCACTCAGAAGGCTGAGGCAGGAGGATCACTGTGAGTTCAAGGCCAGTCTGGGCTACAAAGTGAGTTCAAGGCCCGCCTGAACTGCACAGTGAGACCCTGTCTCAAAAAGACAAAAAAAAAATAAAAGGAACATATACAAAAGAACGCAGGATAGCAATATTAAAATATAAAAAGTGGAATTCAAAAGAAAAAGGTTTTGCTAGGAAGATATCCTCATGTTATTGACAAAAACAATTTTATCTTGACAAAAGATAAATTTATCTAGATAAAAGATAAAATCCACAGTCCCACAATGAAAATATAACTATTGTGAATCTCTTTGTGATAAATAACATGGATTTAAACTTTACAAAAACAAAACTACAGAACTACAAGTAAAATTGAGAAGAATTTTACTGAAGAGAAAAACTGATCTCTTCATCCAGCTTTAAGAAGATCAAGAGACCAAAGATAAATAAATAGCAATACAAAGTCTTTAAATAATATTATCTATAAAGCATCTTTAAACTAAATTTAGGGACTATACCTGCTTTTTCAAATAAAACACCTTCAAAAATATGATGCAGAAATTGCATGTTCTTTATCATTGAGTAAACTGAAAATTAATTATAAAAATTTAAACACATAAGACAAAGCCCTGGGAAATTTTTAAATGCCCTGCTAAATTACTCGTGGATCAGTGAAGTCATGAAACTAACATTTTAGAATTGTAGAAAGTTTAGAGAATCACCTCGAAGAACTCACTGCATTTTAAAACTCCCAGTTATGTCCTAAGTGGTGCTCAGAGGCAGACTCACAGCATTAAATGCATTCCTTACTTGCAACCACGAAAACAAAGTTTTCAACTTAAAAACTGAAAACATTAACAAAACAACCCTCAGAACAGTAAGCCCCCAAAAAAGGATATATCAGAAAATGTAAACAAGCAATTGATGAATAGACTACTGCTTCTTCTTTTTTCTTTTGATCTTTTTGAGACAGGGTCTCGCTATGCAGTTCAGGCTGGCCTTGAGCTCACTTTGTAGCCCAGGCTGGTCTCAAACTCACAAGGAACCTCCTGCCTCAGCCTCAAGAGCGCTGGGATCACAGGCATGTGCCACCACGCCAGGCACTACTTCTTAAAAAAGAGGACAGGGAGGGAAAGGCAAGAGCCACAAAATAGCACAGCAGTCCAGGATCTGGGCTGAGACCCAGAAGGTGACGAGAACTCAACCCTGAGCATGGGGCCTGTGGACCTGAAGGGCTCAGAAAACAATGTTCCCCAGGGCCTGTATCACCCTCCACAGAGAGACCAATTCATAGGGAAAAGAAAGCGTGAATGCTTAAGATGAGGAGGGAGGGAAAGAAACTGACCACAGAGAGGTTTTGGTTTTTTTCCTTTTAATCCTAAGAAAGAACTGTGCTTAACTGTATGTAAGTTCAAAATACCTGATTTAAAAAATGATTTTTCTAAGAAAACACAACTCACTAAAATCGACTCAAGAAGTAGGAAACCAAAGCCACCAACCCCCAAAGACAAGCTTTCTCTGTGTGAACACCTCCTTCCTTCCCTCAGGAACTCTTCTCAGCTGTCTCTCCTGGCCCCTTGGCCTCAGGTCCATTGTCACACTGCTCAGGAAGTTTCCAGAACATTCCATCGCAGGCTCCACCCTCAGGAGCTCACCTCTGACATCGTATAGACAAAACACTGGTGCCTGCGTGAAATTATGGATTTACCTCACTTACCAGGTTCACAAAATATTCCAAATATACCGTTGTGGTTGGGATCTCAGGTGTCCCTCAAAAGGACCAGGCTTGATGGTTTGGTCCCCAGGGCAGCAGTGTTCAGAGCTGAGGTCTTTGTGCGGTGATTGGATCCTGCGTGCTCTGACCTCACTGACAGATCAATCCATTCATGGATTCGTGGATTCTTGGCTGAACAGACTTCAGGGGCGGGGCTTCCTGGACGTATGCAGCTTTATCCCCCATGATGCTCTTTGCCTTAACACAGGCCCGAAACAATGGGGCCAAGCAACTATGGACCAACATCATGAGCCAAATACATCTTTCTTCTTTTTAAGTTGTTTGTCTCAGGTATTTTGTCACAGCAACGGAAAGCTAATACACTACCTTTCACCCCCTCAAAGGAGTCCAGCCGCTCCCTCTACACCCTGAGTCCCAGAGTTCCTTCTGGCCTGAATCTGGGGCCACAGGAGCCAGGATCACCTCCTTGCTGTTTGTGGGCCCTAGTATGTGAGCACCACAGAGACGAGGACTGTGGCCGTCTTGTGCACCACAGACTTCAGCGTAGCCCTAAGAAGGACTCAGTGCACCTGGACCAAAAGCACACATGAATGAAAGCCCTCGCCATTGCTGGCCTTCTCTAGGGCATAAGCTCCTTGAGACTGAAGACTCCAGCTGTCCTCTGCTGTCCTCCCCGCCGCAGGATGGAACCCAGGACACAGCAGGCATTCACCCACATGTATGAGCAGCAGGGAGTCTGAAACCTTCCTTCCTACTGCCAGCCGCTCATTTCCTACTTGTCCAGGGAGAGCTGGCTTTCAGAGAAGAACGGGAGTATTTTTTGAATAACAGCTATTCTGACAAATGAAGGGAGCGTAAGGCATAAAACTGAAGGTCAAGGTCCTGTGGGTCTCTCAGGGATAATCAAAGTTCAGCAGCTAGAAAGTAGCCCTGAGGGAAGCTGCTCCATAAGTGACCAAGCAACGGTTTGAAGAGATTTTCCCCACCAAGACAGGGGTGTCTTTGCAAGTAGAACAAAAGGTTGATGTCCTCACAGTGTGGGGTAGGTACAACCCCACTTCTCTGCTCATGGGGAGAAGTGTTAGAAAAATTAAACCACGTGAATAATGGAATAATTGTGCTAGGGATGGGAGCTGAGAGTTTAAGTAGGGTGATCAAGGAAGATCTCTTTCCAAAGGTAACGTGTCAATACAGTGAGTTAGTGGAAATCTGGGGAAAGCATTTCAAGGAAGTTGCATTTCTGGAGCAAGTGCAAAGGCCCTGAGGTAGGAACATGCCTGGGCTGTGTGAGCAAAACAGCAAAAGGGCAGTGGGATGGGGTGGAGCAGGGAGGTGAGCAGAGGACAGCAAGGCTGGTTCTATCATAGCCTGCAGCTGCTGGAAGGGCTTCGGCTTTGCCTGGAGCACAGTGTGAGCCAGCAGAGAGTTTGAGCAGAGAGGCTCCCTGAACTCAGGGCAGTGGGGTCACTCAGCAGATCGTGGGACACAAGCAGAAGCCAACAGGCTGGTGAGAGGCGCTGGGTCATCTGGACAAGAGGCAGTGCAGTCTCAGCCCCGGGTGGCTGGGGGCAGGGAGGAACAGATGGGTATTGGGTGTATTTTGAAAAAGAGCCAACAGGATCTGCTGATGCGAGGACGGGGGTACCCGGCCTCCCTTTCTGTCCCCAGGGTCTACAGCCGTCCCAGGCTCCAGCATAGGACCGTGCCCCGCACAGGGGCCTCCCTGGCTAGCCTGGGAAGGGGAGAAGCAGCCAGGATTGTGCCTGTCAGGGCTGCTCCAACTGCATGCACTGCCTCCTTGCTCTGCAGTTCGTCAGGCCATGCTGTCTGCGTGCGTGCGTGCGTGTGTGTGTGCGCGCATGCACGCGCAAGTGTGTGTGTGGGGTGCGCATACCTGCTTGTCTCTCTGTCCTTCTGCCACTCTGGCCCTCCAAGTCTGCCTCTTCTCCCTCACTCTCTCCCCACTTAGCTCCCTCTATCCCCGCCCACCCTCCCTCCTTACCCCCCAAGGGTTCTGAGTCCCCTGCCTCTCTGTCACCCTCACGTTGTCTCTGTCTCCTCTCCTTCCCTGCCTGTGGCCATCAGACCCGCGCCCTGGGGTAGCTGAGCCACAACACTGGGTTCCACCGCCAGCACTCTCCTGGGCTCTGCATCTGGGCCCCATTCTGGTTCTGACTGTCAGGAAGAGGAACGACGCAGGGCCAGGGCTGCATCTTACAGCCAAGTCCCTGAACGCTACAAGCTTGGGCAGAGCGGCCAGTCTGTCCCTAAGCGTCAGTGACACCAGGGCCCAGCTCCACTTCACCGTACGCAGCCTGACTGCAGCAGACAGATGACACCAAGAAGCACGGGAAGGAACTAGTCCAGGAGCTGGTTCACCGCTGTCCCAACTTCACCGACAGGAGACAGCTGCGTTTCCTGCACCAACCCAGAGGAGGCTGGAGGCACGGATGCAGTTCCGCCGCCTACTGGGAGCACCGTGTCTGGCCCCTGAGGGTTCCCTGGCCGCAGAGTTAAACACAGCCTCTGCTCTGCTCTCGTACTTGATTTAGAATAGGAGGCACAAACCATCCACAGGCACAAGCAGTAAGTAAAGGTGGTGGTCTGGGAGAAGGGGAGGAGGCTGCAGCCTGGGCCAGGCAAGGGTGCAGCAGTTGGAAAGCTAAGGCTCTAGCTTTTCCTGAGCAGAGGAAGGGGCTTGTGGGGCAGGTCCAGCATGCTCAGGCCCAAGGTGAGAACAAGCCTGGCATGGCCCAAACCCTCAGGGAGGAGAGAGCAGCAAGAGTGGGTCCAGGAGGGGCTGCGCAGCTCACAGGGCCCGGAAGACGCTGGGCAGAGAAGCACAAGTCCTGTCCTTGTACAACACAGATGGGCGCGGGAAGAGCTCATGGCCCAGACCTGAGCCAGCAGCAGCGGCCCAGCAGCCACCTTTTATCCTTTTGTATTTTTTCAGTTCTGGGCATTGAACCCAGGGTCTTCCCCCTGAGCCTCACCCCAGCCCCTTTATATTTATATTTTGAGACAGAATCTCACTAAGTCACTAAGCTGCCCAGGCTAGGCTCAAACTTGCAATCCTCCTGCCTCAGCCTCCAGAGTGCCGGGACTACAGGTGTGCACCACCATGCCCGGCTACCTCTATTTCCTCTTCAGGGTCCAGTCTGTTTCTGTCACGTGGCACCAAATGAGCTTCCCCATCTAGGTCCTGCAGGGAGCACAGAGGCCAAAGGTACAGCATTCCCCATTTGAGAATTTAAACATGGGGTGACCATGAGCCCCTCAAACGTCCCCCTAAACATGTCCAGAGCAAACCAAGCAAGCAGGAGGTAAGAAAAATGGTTTTAAGTGCTCAGGGATGAGACACAGAGGAGAGTCCAGGCCCAGGACCCAAATGCATCAGAGGGTGTTCACCAACCTTGACCAAGTGCCAGCTCATCCAGGTGCTGGGAGGCGGCAGTATCTGACAGGGCTGGAGTCTGGGCCAAGTGAGCTGGTGACCCCGCAGGGGAGTGAACGTAAGGGGATAAACGAGGAAGGAGGCTGGGCTTGGCGGTGAGTGTTGATTAGACGGGGCAGTCCAGGAAGGCCTCTTGACCCCTGCCTGGGAACAAAGGGAGCCCTGTGTCTGCGGGAGAGTTGCTAGGCAGAGAGAACTGCACGTGCAAAGGCCCTGAGGTAGGAGAGTACTGGAAGGTACAAGGGCTAGGAAAGAGGCTGGGTTAGCCGCAGCAGAGTCACTGGTAGGGAAAGAAAAGAGGACGAGGTCAGAGATGCCACAGAGCAGGACACAGTGGGCTCGATGGCACAGGGGCATCTGGCTCAGCTATGAGTGGTTGAGGCAGAAGGCACTGGAGCCCCAAGAAGAGAGTAGAGGTGATCTGCTTGGGTTCACCTGCGGTCTGGTGGGGGCCCGGGCACTGTGCCAGGACTCGGGCCAGGTGGAACTGGCAGGCTGTGCTGGCTCGTGTGCACCTGAAAGGCAGAGCTGCCAGGGTTCCAGTGGGCCAGACGTGGCAGGTGACAGTCAGAAGCATCACAGGGGCCTCCAAGCTCTGGTTCCTGAGTGCCTGAATGTGGTCCTTCCTGTAGGTAGTGAGCAGATGGGGTGCAGAGTGGGGGTCTCCCCAAAAGCACAGGGCCTCTTCCATCAGAACCCTGGCCCGGTGCAGCCAGATCTGCCAGGCTTTTGAGAAGAGCCACCAGTGCAGATGTTTCTGTGAAGTCCCCATCATCAAACACTGACCACTTCTTCAGTTTGTTTTGTTTTATTTGTTTTTTTTTTTTGGTACTGAGAATCAAACTCAGGACCTTACACTTGCCAGGCAGGCGCTTGTGCCACTGAGCTATATCCCCGGCCCTGGCCACTTTTTCAGACCCTGTGAACACTTCGGGGCCCAGAAAAGCAGCTGCACACTATGGGCGCAGCCCCAACCTGGCAGCCTGCAGCCACTGTCCCCAGGGCTATGTCACAGCAAGGGTGTTGTGGTGGGTCCACGGTGCACTGGCAGAGCCCAACCTCTTGGCTTCACCCCTACGATTCTACCCTGAGGTCCCAGCCGCGGAGATGAGGAAAATAAACTCCTACGCAAAGGCGCACAGCAGGCACAGTGACACGGGGACTGGAGCCAGAACGGCCCCCAAAGTCCGAGGTCACAGGGACACTGCTCTGTCTTCTCTACCCAGGCAAAACCCACAAAATGCCAAGTTACACCTGAGGGAAGAAAGGGCGGGCCTTTTCCAAAGCCACTCAGAAGATGGCAGCAGAGCCCAGACTCCAACCTGGGCTTCAGGGCTCCCAATGTTGTGCTCTGTGAACTGGGCCACTTGGAAGAGCCCAGGGAAGCCGCAGACACGGGGCTCAGGCCTCAGCACAGCAGGCAAGAGCTAAGTCTAGAGCCTTTGCCCCAGCTTTGCCATTTGCCAGCTGTGTGACCTTGGCCAAGTCACTTCACCCTCTGTGCCTCAGCTCAGTATGTTCAGTTCTGAGGTGGGTATAACCACAGCATCTGCTGCTATGGGCATGAGAGGAAATAACACTTGTTGAGTGAGGCCTTAGAGCAGCAACCAACACCACTCAATTCACAGATTTATAAAGCACCTACTGTGTGCCAGTTCTAGACGCTAGAGAACCAGCGGCAAACTATGAAGGTAAAAATCAGTCCCTACCATAAACAATGACATCAAGGAGAGAATTCAGTTGCCGTAAGAGAAGATGAAGCAGGGGCTATGGTGGGAGATCCATTCTGAATCAGGCAGTCAGAGCTGAGCACAGATACAGAGAAGTTGTGGGAAACAGCCTTGGGTGGGGGTGGAGGAAAAGCATTCCAGACAGAGGGAACAGACTGTGCAAAGGCCCCGTGGCCCGAGGGCACCTGGTGTGCTGCACTCCTGTGTGGCAGGACAGCAAAGACCAAGGGGGGAGGCAGCCCAGGAGATAAGAGAGGCCACAGAGGAGGGGAGACTGTGACTTTGACCCTGAATCAGAGGTGCCATGGGGGCGCTTCGCAAAGCAAGGAAGATCTCAGGGCACTGCTGGCCCTGTATATAAAACCACAAGGGGTGACGAGGGGAGCAGTGGCAGGAAGGACACTGTGGGAGGACACTGCAGGGGCCCACAGGAGAGGCCAGGTGACTCGCATCTGCGTGGCATGGGCGTGGGCTGCAAAGGGGCAGCACTCACCCACCCTTCGGCTCCCGAGTCCTGGTGCCTGGGGAAGCGGCTGGCCGCTCTGGGCCCCATCCAAGGGGCAGGGAATGACGTGCCCACCTGAAGTCACCTCCTAGTAAGAGGCAGGTCCTGGCCGGGGACATCCGCCCACCCATCCCACAGTGGGGAGCCCCAAACGTGCCCCTCTCCCGGGGTCTCTGGGGCTGGGAGGTACAGCTCCCCATCTTGGGCCCCACCTGCCTCTACCCCCACCCCTACCCAGGGCCCATCCTGTGTCTCTCCCTCTGTGCCTTCTCTCGCCAAAGCCTCCAACCAGCCCAGTATCCCCCCAAATGCACCCCACCCCTGGCGTCCCAAGCCACCCACGTCCTGGAGCTCAAACATGCACGTGCGCGCGCACGCACGCACACACTCACACAAACCGGAAGTCCACATGTCACCAGCGCTCCCACCAGGGGCCGTCTCTGCCCTCAGGCCTGCCTCTGCTGGCCCCGCGCCCTGCCCCAAGCCCGTCTCAGCCCCCACCCAAGCCCTGTCACACTTCGCAGTAAGGGCCGGGGTAACCCCGCGAGGAGGCCACGCTGGCCTCTGTGTACGCAAGGACGCCCGCCCGTGCTGTCTCGGGGAGGAGAAAAGGTTTCTTTGTGCCGGGGCTGGTGAAAGTGTGTCTGTTCACGAAGGAAGGCTGCAGTTTCCTCTGTGACCGCTACCGGATCAGAGTGTGGGAAAGGGGGTAGGGGTTTCCTGTGGTTGAACAGGGCCAGCAGGGGCTTCTCCGGGCACAGAGGGAAGTTATAGAGCAGGCGCTGGACAGGAAGGTGCACTGGCTTCCGGCGAGGAGGTGGGGGGTCCTCTTGCGGAGGTAGGAACTTCACCCACCCTTTTGCAGGCTAGGGAGGAAGAGAGGGGCAAGATTCTTTTCCAGTGTCGTCGGGGATGGTTTTTCCTCTTGGAGTAAAAAAACAAAATGGTCACAGAACCCAGAAGACTGGTTGTCATGGCAACAAAAGTTTGCGGCCAGGTACTTTCTGACACCCTCTCCAGGCCCATCCACGGAGAAGGCAGGATTTGGGGGCTGTGATCAGCCGCGCTGGCTGCAGTCTCCCCAGTCTCTCGGCAGCCATGACAAGCTGATAACTGTTTTCCAAACTCCCGGGGAGGAAAATTAGGATTTTTTCTTGGAGGGGTGATCTCTAGCCAACAGTGACTGGAAGAACACTGTTGGTTTGTGTTATTTACCAAGCAGATTAACCAGCCATGTCTGACTAAGAGAGGACTAGGGGAGGGGCCTCGTGCCCAGCCCCCTCCAAGGGCCCACTTCTCCCACCTTCGACTGCACCGTTCTCTTGCCCCGTCCCCCGTCATTCTGCTCTAATTCCTTCCTGCTTCTGAGAAGCCAAATCAGACTCTCTGGCCAAAAACCTTTTGGAGCCTCTACTGCAAAGTGGATGACTCCCAGTGCCTGCCATGGAGGTGGTGGCCTGGACTTCACAGGATTCCACAGGTGAGCTGCGTGGAAATGCTCCCTACACCTGAGCTGATATTGTTCTGAAACACTTTTCCATGAAGAATTTTTCAAAATACACCACTCGGGCTTAAACTTCTCACAGCTAAGCCCCGGATGAGCCATAGGGAAACGGCCACGTTGACCTTCAAGGAGCGGCCAGGAAAGACCTCAGACAATTAAGAGGCCTCTGCAGGCCAGGGTGGGCCAGGATGCTCTGCAGAGTCAGGGATATAGCTTGTGTTCTCCACCAGGGGGGTGGGGGGCAAGGCTGGGCTGCACAGGGGAGAACTTGGTGAGGGGCAGAGGTGCCATCACCCCTGGGCAGGGTCTCCTGAACCTTGGAAACATCTTGTGCTTGGAGAAGGATCTACAGAGACCTCTACCATGAAAAGTGGGTGCGTGACCCACAACAAGGTGTTATGAGGCCTCTGTGGGATTTTTTAAGCCAAGATACCTTTGAGTTTCATTTTTGTTTTTAAAAGCACAAGCCACAGTAAAAACTCCAGTCCCAGGGCACAGCGGAAGTGAGTGTGTTGGGTAAAACACGCCCAGCAGGACTCTGCAGACACACACCTTGTGTCTGACCAACAGCCAGCATGACTCAGGTGAAGTCACAGAAAAGTTTGGCCTGGCACCCCCAAAAGCCAGACAGAGCCCTCAATACCCCAAGAAATCTCCAGCCTGTCATGCCAAGGCCCCTTCCAATGTTTATATTTTGCATATTAACACTTTCATACTGCGAACATTTATTGAAGACCCACCACATGCTAGACACTGCCAAGGGGAGAGGGTAAGCAGGGCTTGAGACCAACCCAGGCAGGCCTCAGAATGACACCCTAGGGGAAAGAAGAGACAGTACACTAGTGACCAAAGACAGACCCTCCCCCACCCCCCAAACTGCAGCTTGGCCCAAGTGTGATGAAGGAGGTAAAAGAAGTGAGTTTCAGAGACCTGGGGGCCTGGCCTCCACGATGGGGAGAGCGGAAGGCATGGGTCTGATGGCTCCTGCACAAACTCAGCGGGCACCCACTCCATCAACCCTGAACCCCCTCACACAGAGTCTATAACAGCAGCGCTGCTGCTCATAGGAGTTTTAACCTTGAGGACAGAGGTCCCTTCTCAGAGGAGGGCCTCACGTGCAGACTGGAGCCACACCATCTGGGAGGCACCCGGTCCCGAGGGCTGGCACCACCCACAATCTGGCACCACCCCTGTCAGGAGCTGTCCCTTGAGCCCTGGCACAGCCCTGCTGCCCGCCTTGGGGACACTCACTCCAGTCCTGGCTACCAGTAGAGCACGGAGCAAGGGGTCTGAGGTCTGTCTTCGGAGAAAGCAGCCCCTGCCCGACTCTAACGGGACCCTAGTGCCAAAGCAAGCCTCCTGGACTTCCCGAGCTGGAGTTGGCAGAACTGTCCCCATTTCCCTCCTGCCGCCTCTCCTTTCCCTCCAAAGGCACCAGGACACCGAGGGCTCCCTGGCTTCCGGCACACATCCCGGGAACCCACAACCCACGGGACCCCTAGCTCCCCACTCCGCGCTCCCCAAGCCCAGCGGCAGGCAGACCAGCACGGGCTGCAGGTGGGGATGGAAAGACGCCTCCCTCCCTCGCTGCTGTGGTTCCGCGCTGTGCGGTGGGAGGGGCAGCCCGCAGCAAAGGTCCCGGGCCGCGGCTGCCACCTCCCCAGGGGCGCGACGGGCGGGGCGGGCGGTGTCTCGTGCCCCGCAGAGCCGAAGGAGTAGGGGGCCAGCGCGGCGGTGAGTTCGCGAGGAACGCGCGCCCCTCGGACCCGCCGCTGCGGTGGGCACCCGGGAGCCGCGCGGGGGGGGCACGTCCCCAAGGCCACCGGGGCTCGCCAAGGGGCAGGAGCTCTGCCCGGAGCCGTCGGCCGGCCGGACGGCCGGGCGCCCCCTCCATGCCGGCCCGGGACCCGGGACCGTGCACACGCGCGTCCCCCGGCCCGGAGCTGGCGCGGGTGGGGAGCGCGAGGCCGGGGCGCGGGCGGCCGGGGCCGCGCACTCACCGAGCCCACCGAGCTCCTCCTCGCACGAGTACCAGATGCCGGTGTGGAAATTCCTGAAGAGGAAGCGGTCGTCGCCAGCCTCCCAGCTGTAGAGCGCGCCGCCCGGGGCGCCGTTGCCCGCGGCGGGGACGGCGGGGGCCGCGGTGCCGTTGGCCGTGGCGTTGGCGCCCGAGTTGGGGCAGTCGGCGCCCGCGCCCTGGCCGCAGCCCGGCTTGGGCACCCGCTGCGTGCCCTGGCACCAGTGCGTGGTGAGGAAGGCGGTGGTGGCGAAGAGCAGCGCCAGCAGGTTGAGGGCCACGGCCAGGAGCGCTCGGCCGCGGCGGCTCGTCTTCATGCCGCCCGCGCCCGGGACCGCGCCGCCAGGGAGCTCCGCGCGCGAAGTTGGCGGCCGGCGCCCAGCGTCAGCGGCCGCTGCCCAGCGCGCCCCGGGGCTCGGGCGCCCGCGGTCGGCGGCGGACGCGGCGCGGGCCCATGACCCTCCCGCCCCGGGGTGGGGGCGCGGCTCGCGGGGCCCGGAGCGAGGGGCGTGCGGGCGGCGGCGGCGGAGCAGCGGACCCGGCGCGCCCGGAGCGTGAGTGCACCTCGGCGAGGAGCCGCTGGCGCCTGGCGGCGGCCACGACACAAGAACGCGCGCCCCTCCGTGGGGAGACACCTGCAGGCGGCCGGTGACACTGTTCCGGCGCCCGCCCGCGCCCGCGCTGGGAGAGGAGGCGCCCCACGCCGGCGCGGGCGGGAAAGAAGACGCGGGTCCCGAAAGAGACACTCCCCCGGACCTGCGCCCTCCAGCCAGGAGACTGAGGAGCACCAGTCTCCTAGGCGAGGCGCCGGAGAGAGGACCCCGTGGGGACATGGGGCAGCACAACCCAGCACGAAGGGGTGTCTCAGAGACAAGGGCAGGGCCTGTTGAGGTTCCCCTGGGGCCGGGACCAGCACGACCCTCCCCTGAAATGAGTCCCTGGCCAGACCCAAGAAAGGAGTTCTCCAAAGGGCCTGAGTCGTGGAGATTGCGGGCTTCCAGGAGGGCCAGGGAACTGCAGGATGCAGGGGAGCTGAGCTGGCAGGACAGATGGACTGGTAGGACAGGTCGGAGGGACCCGCCCGCCAAGAATGCTGGATCCTAGGGTTTGAAAGGCTTGACTAGCCCCAGGTCACCTGCCCTGTCAAGGGACAGCCCCCTCGCAAGGATGAGGCAGCCTGCTGGGCTCTGTACCATGGCCCGAAACAGTAAGAAGGCTGCCAGAGAGGCCAGTGCTGGAGCTGACATACACAGCTGTCCCTCACAGCTGTCCCTCACAGCCGTCCCGGCTAAGATCCTGAAGCGTGTCCAAGGAGGCCCCATCCAGATAAGTAGTTGCAGACACGGGGCAGCCGCCCCTGCTGGAATCCTCAAGGCTGGGCGGAGCACAGGGGTCCAGGACACTGACTTAGGGGTCAGACACATCTGGGCGTGGCCGGCTGTGTGGCTCTGAGTCACTTGGCCTCTCTGAGCCCCAATTTCCATGTTTATAAAGAAGGGGTTACACATCAGAGGCCTGTTACATTGGACTGTGGTCCTGAAATTGTACCTGTAAGAAGCATTTGGCACACAGTGGACACTCAGCTCATGCTGGAGCTATTTTTTAAATTTTTTTTTTATTTTAAAGAGAATACAAATTCAAAGAGCATTGAAAACAATACAGAATTTCAAGGCACGATGACAGGTAGTTAACAGTTGTTGTTAAATTGCATATCGTTATCTTCAAAGTAGTTGTTCAGAGGACCACCTATAAGCATGAAAAAGTGGTCCAGAAAAGGCCTGAACCCAGGTGACAGAGCTCAGACAAATCATGTCAGGGTCTCTCCCACAAACTAGAATGACCCAACCCGGAGCACACCATGTCCACCTCTGCTTTGAGATCCCCACGTTCCCTAAGCCCCCTCTGCCCAGCTCACGATGCCCTGATGCCCAGGGTGCACAACAGTTAATTGCATGTTGATTGCAAGGGCTAATTTGAATTATGCCCAAGCTAAGAATGTCTCCAGCCACCCCCACCATGCTGAGCGGCACGCTTTGCAGAATTCAAGGTTAACCGATTATGAATTGCCCTGCTCCTGTGGGGGAGCCCAGGCTCACCAACAGCCGCCACCAACTGCCTGGGGGTAGGTGACAGGGCATGGTAGTGATGTCCCTGGCAAGAGCCAGCATGAAGGATGGCCAGGGGTCTCCTTTCTGGCTTATTAGAGCTCTTTGTTGGCCCCAGGCAACAGGTTCCCAACTACGGCACCCTGAGAAGGAGGACCTGTATGTGGTGACAGTTAGCACGGGGGTTACTGGTTGACAGAGAAGATAGATCACAGCCAGACAGCTAGCAGGAGCCCAGCAGCACTTTCAGCAGGCACAAAGTATTTATCATACGAGCGTCTGCACACACATAAAACCCAAGCCCTTGGCTGTGTGCTGGGCGTGGCACTTCCTCAGCCTTGAGATGGTGGTTGGTGTGCACAAGGCAGGCTCAGAACCTACCAGCTTTGGGCTGAAAACCTGTCCTGGGAGTTCAAGGGCAAGAGAGCCCAGGTAAAATAGTTTAAAGGAAATCCCCAGAGGCGCACAGAGGGGCTTGATGTTCTCATCTCAGGCACCATCCTCTCACTGAGCAGCCACGGTGTACTCAGCACTGGGGAGAGCCAGGAAGGCAGACGGAGCGCTGCAGGTCAGGCAGGGGCTGAGGGCCAGGGAGGAGACAAAGCAGGGTAGGATGGGAGTGGGAGGAGCTTGGCAGAAGACATCACCAAGAAGGTGACTTCGAAGGAGGTGTAAGAGGGAGCTGACCTATTTGCCAGCGGAAGAAGATTCCAGGCAGGGCCAGCCAGTGCAAAGTTCCCGAGGTCAGAGCCTCCCTAATCTTTGGGGCAGACCAGAAAGACAAGAGGTCAAGAGCTGAGAGTGGAGGGAAGCAATCACGGAGGTCCGTGTAGGCCTCACAGGGACTCTGTGCATCCTGGGCAGGACAAGCCTGCAGAGGGTCTGGGCAGAGAACAGCGAGTCTCACTTAGGCTGCTGTGGGAAGAAGGCAGAAGCAGGGAAATCAGCTGGGGGCTGGCGGGTGATGCCCAGGGCTTAGACCAGGAGGTGGCGGCGGCCTTGGAGGTTCCACGTGGCACTGTTGTTGTCTTCTGTGGCACCCAGGATTGAACCCAGGGCCGTGTGCTTACCAGGCAAGGGCTGTCCTGCTGAGCTACACCCCAGCCCTGCCGGCTTGGTTTGCAAGGCCGACCCCGCAGGATCTGTCGACAGATAGAGCCTGGGACGCAGGCAGTGTCTGCAGGAGCTCCGGCAGGAACAGGGGTGCTGTGCTGGCACCGACGCAGATCTCAGGGTGCAGGGAAAATTCCAGTTCTGACTGCTGTTGTGCTGGACAGTATATTCAAGCTAAGCGCGTGGCACTGGAGGAACTCTCACAGGGGTTAGGGCGTGTGTCTACACCTCCTAAATGAATCCAAGAGAATCAGCAAACCTCTGGGATAGGATATTATGCCTGACAATGATACGATTGTGGTGACACTGGGTGTGGACAGGAACTGGTGGGCAGGGGAACAGGTGCAGGAGGCCAGCAGTTTGGGTTGAAGTGCCTGGCTGTCTTCCTACCCCACTGCCACAGGCCAAGGCCTTTGAACAGCCTCCTGTCACCCTGCTGTTCCCTGACATCCCCACCCAAAAGCCCCTGCCCTGTGCCTGTTGCCACCTCAGCTTGGCCTGTGAGTGACCCGTCCCTCGACCTACAGGACAGCGGCCAACCCCCGGGTCAGCTGCCAACTGCAGCCCCTTTGCCTGCCCCTCTCCAGCCCCCGCCCTTCTGCTGCTGAACCCAGTCACTCTGCAGGGGCTGGCAGCTGCTCAGGTGCGCTCGGATTTCCAGCGTGAGTGAATCACACTGGACACACCCGTGTCCCCTGCAGCCTGGGGCCAGATTTGCTCCATACACTCTTTCCGTTCAGCCTGGATGGACTGGACCTCCCCAGTGTGTCAGAGTTTCACGAATAGGCAGCATTCAGGAATCGTGAGATGTCGCAGAAAAGTGTAGCTTCAATGTCTCTTGCACATGAGTTACCTGCCAACCTCTGGACCAGCATTTTTGACTGGCCAAACATTGGCAAATGTCCCTGCATAGGGGCACCAGGGAACATGGTCCCCCTGGGCCCTTCCAGCCTGTCTGAGGAATTCAAACCTGAGACCCTGCACTCCAAAAGCCCCAAACAGTTTTGAGAAAACCCCTTTCTGATGCTAAAAGTCGGTGTGTTGTTTACCTCATAGAGCACTGGCTGGGAGGAGCCACCAGGCCGGTCTTGGGGTTGGTCCCACAGCTGTGCTAGAAGCAGGAGGAAAGCTCCTGAAGCCACACAGCTGGGAATTGTACACATTTTTACATCCAACAAAATTAACCAAAAAAATTGCTGCTATTAATAATGAAACGCATACTTTTCAGGAAATGGGAGTGTGCTTTGAAGGGAGAGGTCCCAGATGCATTTCGCCTTTGGCTTTTCCTGGGAGTTCCCTGCGACCAGACATGCAACTGCCTGGGGCTCCGGAAGTTACTTCCTGTTTTCCAAAACCTCAACCCTAGCCTGGGAAAGCAGAGCAGCAGCGCAGCTCCAGCCTCCTCGTTACAGTGGGAGAGTTGCCAGTTTCCAGTGATCGGGAGGCTTTTTAAACACTGACTCCCAAGGTACCTAAGCCTAATGCCCACTTCATTCCCCTGGTTAGGATGCCAGCCTGGCAGCCTGGCTTCTCCAGGAGGCTGCTTGCCACTCAGAACCCAGTCCCCAGGGGAGGAGGGACCTAGCACTCTGTGCAACTGCAGGCTTCCCGGAGGAGATTCCTGGAGGTGCAAGGAATCAGCTTCATCAGAAAGTGGTGGACTGGAGGCTGCTCTTCCCCCAACCCAGGGCTGGGGATGGAACCCAGGGCCTTTGCACATGCTGGGTGAGTGCACTGTCACTGACCCATACCCCGGCCCCTCAGCTGGCACCCTGAAACTGGCTGAGCATTTTAGGCTCTTCAAGAAGTTTTTCTCAGCTCTTCCCTGGACCAGAATTCCCCTGGCTCTGCCCATGCTCTGAAGGGAAGACAGTGACAGGCATGGGGTCCCACCAAGACAGCCCATGGAAGCAGACAGTGACATTAGCAGGCAGAAGAAGGAAGGGACACAAGAGGGAGCAACTGGGAGCCTCGAAGAGGAGGGACAGGAGCTGGGAAGAGGAGAGAGATGCCCCAGGTGGAGCACACAAAGGGTTGCATTTTAATCCTGGCTTCTGCTGTGTCTTGGCCACAGTTCACGGTTGGCTCAGCCCTGAACCTCCCTGAGCCTCAGTTCTCTTATTTGTAAAACGGGATGGGCAGGGGCCCTCAGCTTGCAGTTTCCAGGCATTGTCCCCCATCGCTGGTCACTCCTGGCCCTCAAGGGCTCCTCGTGTCCATTCTGCAGATAAGGAAGCGGAGAAGTGGCAGGGCAGGAAGGTGGAGGTGCAGTGGCTTGGGGAGGGGATGGGAGGCTCTCACCACAGCCCGTGCCAAGCACTGCAGCCTCCTCTGGGTGCCAAGACAGAGCCTGTGACCTGGACCCAGCTGAGGTCAAAAACAGCCGAACTCCGCCACTCACATACTGCACACAGCTGCCCACAAGTGTACCAGATGCTGGTGCCACAGCAGCCAGCTGGCCTGAACTCAGAGGCCTCAGGGACGGGGGAGAGACAGGTTAGGGTCAGAGAATGCTGATCTGGGCCTGGCTGCCTGTCAGGCACCCCAGCCAAAGGATATCACTGAATCTTTCTAGAATTCTCTCCAGATCTCTAACACTTCCGCATGTCAACTGGGAAGACCGAGGCTCAAGAAGTAACAGGGCCTGGACCTGATGACACACACCTGTAATCCTAGCAGTCTGGCTGAAGGTACCTCCTGGGGCGGATTTTGTGGTTTCCAAGGCTGTCGTTTGCTTCCCTCTGCTGCCCTCTAATGGCCATATGCGGATCCACCAGCAAAACTCGCCCAGACCAAGGAAAGTTGCCTGTACACCTGCAAGAAGCCATGGTGGGGAGCAGAGAGGGGAGCAGAGGGGGACCAGGATTCAAGGAGGTGATTAAGAGCAGAGGTCTGTAGCTGGGTGAAAATGTGTGCGAGTGACAGTGATGCATGAATCCAACCAGTATGCAAAGGTCATAAAAAACTAAGAATTTGTAAAGGAGACCATAAACCAGATCACTTTAAACTAGATTAAATTAGTAGAGTTTAAATCAGATTATACCTGCTGGGCATGGTGGTGCATACCTGCAATCCCAGCACTCAGGAGTCTGAGGCAGGAGGATTGTTGTGAGTTTGAGACCAGCCTAGGCTACAAAGTGAGCTCAAGGCCAGCCTGAGCTGCATAGCAAGACCCTGTCTCAAAAAGACAAAAAAAAAAAAGAAAAGAAAATTAGATTAAACCCTATTTTTCAATGCTTTTATTTTATTTACCACAAACTCTTAGTACTTCATTTAAGTGGTCTTAATTTTTTCCTGACAGCCAAACAACTGGATAAGCTGTTTCAACTTGCATCGCAGCCAAGTTAGCAAAATTTGCTCTTGGTGATGGGCAGGGGAAGAGAGGGCTTGCTGGCACAGGGCAGCCCTGACAGCTGGGTCCTCCTCAGCAAAGAGCAACCTGGCACAGGCTCTGGGTCGGGCCCTGAGTCTGGATCCCGGATCTTCCCCCGGGAGCTACCCCAGCTTGGCCGCCCAGGCCCTCTGTGGCAGCCGGTGTGTTGGGGGTGGTCAGGGGCGCTAACTGAGCACCGTGGCTGACTCCGAGCATGGCCGCGTGGGCGCTGGCTGAGCTCTGGGCGGGGAGGGCACCGTGAGATAGGCATGAGAATGCCTGGAGCAGCATAGTGCTTGACAGTGCTCGGGGTTCTCTCCCGGAGCGTCCCCTCCGCCGCTGTGAGGGAGGCGCCCCTCCGGCCCAGGCCGCGGCGGGGGACGGCAACAGCGTGCGCATCCCTCAGTTTCTTTGGGGCAGGGGGTTGGGCAGGAGCGGCTGGGAGGTTAGGGCAGGGCCTTGCAAGGAGCCTGCAGCCGGGACACAGACCGTGGGGACCACGGAGACCTGACTGCGGCGGGAGGGCCCACTCCCAAGGGGCCTGGCGACACCCGGTTGCCGCACCGCTGACCTCAGCGGGGCTGCTGGGCCCTGTCAGTGCGGCACTGGCACCCCAGCACAGCAAGCTCAGAGACAGCGAGAGGGCGACAGGGCTCCAGGAGGCAGCCTTGGGTGACACCCACTGCCAGCTCCACGACGTCTCGTGCTTCCCACAGGCCGGGGCTATCCCGTGCGGGGGAACACCCAGCGGTGGCCCTCGGTGGTGTAACAAAGGGGTCACCTCAGAGGCTGCTGCCCCACCTGGTCACCACACCAGCACCAGCCCTTTGAAGCTTTTTACCACCTGAGAACTACCTCCTTCCTCTAACCTTCCTTCCCTCCTTCCTTCTCTCCCTTCCTTCCGTCTCTCCTTCCTCTTTCTGTCTTCCTTCCACCTTTCCTTCTCTCTTCCTTCCTTTTTGACATTTTCTTTCTTCTGAGCATAAAGTATTATGCCATAAAAAAATTTAGAGAATACCAGAAAAGTATGAATACTTTTGCTTGCAATTTCACAATTTGATCTTCATATCACTGGATACTTCAGTATTTTAATGAAAAAAATGTATGTGTATTTTATAACATTCTCATTGCTGTGCATGTCCAGTTTTGTGTCCGGGTTTTTATATTTAAAGTCATGTCATGATCACTGCCCAGTGTCATTAGATGTTAATCATAATAGGATGCATTATTAGTTATACTTTTTGGGATGCTCCAGGCACTGGGTTTAAGTTCCCATGAAAAATCCGGAGTGGACACAACTATTGTAATGGTTTGGGGCCGGGATATAGCTCAGCAGCACACAGCCTGCCTGACAAGCACAAGGCCCTGAGTTTGATTCTTGGTACAAATAAAAAAATATATAGATAAAGAAACTGAGGCTCAGAGAAGCCACACAGCAAGCCTAGGGTCACACAGGAAATCAGTGACAGTCAAGACTTCAGATCCGGTGACTTCTATCATATCCCAGGGACTGTACTGTTTCACTCTGTGGATGTTCTGAAATTTACTTTTTAAATCTCCTGTTGTTGGGTGTAGTGGATTGATAACTGGTGGGCAACTTACAACCCCCAGCTGAGCTGAGTGAGCATGATGCTGGGTGTAGGAGGCCCACCTGGGGGCTGTTGCCAGCAGCATAAGAGGCAAATGTCATGGCTGAGGGTGAGGGAAAGGTAGCTATGCCAGGTATCTATTGCTGCATAAAAAACTTCCAAAACTTAATGGCTTTTTTTTTCTATTTTCTTTTTTGGTGGTATCGAACTCAGGGCCTTGCACTTGCTAGGCAGGACCTGCACTGCTGAGCTACAACTTCATGGCTTTTTAAAGCAGCAATTATTACTGCCCAGGATCCTAAGGGCTAGAACCCAGATGCTCCTGCCCCTTCCTCCTGGGGCTGCTCCTGGGCCTCTTCTGAAGGCCAAGCCAGGGCTACAGGGCCAGTGATGCTGTAGCTGCTGCACCAGCTGCTGGGGAGAGGGCCTCACTCCCCACCCCTGCACCCTGGCTCCCTAGGAGGCCAGCCAAGCATCCTGAGAAGCATCCTTGGTCTGAGGAGGCCCAGGCAGATGCCCTGAGGCCCCCAAGACCTCTGGTCACTCTGGTGTCACTACCTTCCTAGGCACAGCCACATGCACCAGGGTGAGGGGGCAGGACAGTCCTGGAGTCCTGACAGGAGGAGTCCACAGCACAGGCTGAGCCCCAAAACAATCTTCCGCGGGTCTTCCCAGTAGATCTGTGTGCCGACAGGAGCAGTGGGTACTGTAAGAGGCCCTGCCAGAGGCTGCTACCTCCCTCTGACCACAGAGACCTATGCCAGTCTCGGCGCTGGTGCTAACTCGGAGCTGGGGATGTGGCTTAATGTGAAAGCCCTGGGCTCAGTCTACAGCACTGCACATACACACACACACACACACACACACACGCACGCACGCACGCACGCTGAATTTGTGTCAAGCCCAGGATTATGCTGGGATCAGAAGCAATCTCTGAGCCAGGGCAGAAGGGGCTGGGACTGCATTCTCCCACACTAAATTGAGTTATGAAACTTTTATTAAGGGATACAGTTTGTCAACACCAAGCAAACAAGGGACACTGTGCAGCTCACCCAGAGAAAATCCTTCTCCACGAGGATAATCACAGATCCTGCTAGAACCATGGCGTGATGGGGGAGGTCAGAGAGATTGGCAGGGGTGGGCTGTCCACCCTGCACAGGCCCTAAGGACGCAGGTGCCGCAGCAAGGCCCACTTCCCCAAGGTCTCTCGGCAGCACGGCTATGTCCACAGCCCACACAAGTGACCAGGTGTACACCAGCCGCCTCCTCAGCTGAGAGTCCCATGTGGCTCTGTCCCTTCAGGAACCTGAATGTCACCTTCTTCCTGTGGCCACAGGTGGCAGTGACCACCAGTCCTCCTTGCTGCAGGGGATCCAGCAAGTTCCACCGGTGGAGTTGAGTGGTTAAAGACAGATCTGGCTGTGGGGCGAAGGGGAAGGGGTGGGAGGTGCTGGTGGGGGGAGGTCTTGAGGTTTGTAGCCCTGGGAGTTAGAAAACCACAGCATGATCATCCCCACAGGGCTGCACCACAGAGCGGGAAGCCAGTGGCCGTGGTCATGTCTTCTTTGTACGTACCTGCGGATTTAGAGGCTGTACCCCATGTGTTACAGTGCTGCTGTGGGTTGGACCAGGAATTTCCCCCAAAGGCCCATGACTTATAAGTCCCCAGACTGATGCTGTCAGGAAGAACCCTTAGGATGTGAGGCCTAGTGGGAGCTCTAAGGTCCCTGGGGCCACGGCCTCAAAGGGGATGGTGAGACACTCTCCTGTGCTCACTAGCCACGCCCCACAAGGTGGGCAGCTCGCTCCACACACTCCCGCCACGCTATGCTGCCTCATACAGACCGAGAGCTCTGGGGCCACAGACCTTGCCCTGAAGCCCCCAAACTGAGAACAAAATAAACCTTACCTCTTTTCAGGTTACTCATCTCAGGCATTTTGTTATAGTGATGGAAAGTTGACGAACACAAACGTGGTCACCAGATCTATTCTAAACATCAGTTTCCCAAGGAGCTAACAATAATATTTCTAGGGTCTTCACTCAGTGCCTTATGCACCAGTCACTAACTGAATTCTCTCTGAACTGACACGCTTGGGAAGGGGGTGGGTTAAAAGGAGAGTCCAAATCTGGATTGGGGCCAGAATCTGGCTACAGGAAGACACTCTGAGCCACTCCCCTTAATTCTGGGGCCACCTACAGCCACCACTCCGAAGACGGTGGTAGGTCCCCCACACCCAGTTTGGCCCACCTCATAGCTGTGTGCTACTGGTCAGGTGACCCAGCCCCCCTGAACCACCTGCAGGACAGATAAAACAACGCACATTTAACATACAGCAACGTCCTGGCTTGGCTTGTTTTCCTTTTGTCTGTGTGCCAAGGTGTTTATTTTTCTGTGTGCATATGTTGCCAAGGATCAAACCCAGGGCCTTATACATGCTCAGCATCCACTCTGTCACTGAACTCTACACCCAAGACTTTTAAATCAGAAGATTTCACACAAACGATTGGATTCTCCATCTTCTTAGGACCGATCTCAGCGTCCACCCCCACCGGGCCTGCATTCTCAGCCTGAAGAATTGGTCGGAGCTGAGTAAGCCCTTTAAGACAAGAGATGGCCTCCCCAGTTTACCACAGTCCCCACCGGGGCCTGTTGTATTACCTCAGATCAGTTCTGACCATTTATATTCCTGACCCAGTCCTGGTTTCACTGCAGTTTGCCACCTTTGCATTGTGGTTTTGGCAAGATGTCCTCCAGAGCTCCCTGCTGCTCCTTATCCCAGGATCTGTACTTACTGAACCTCAGCTCACCACATCCAGTTCCACACAGGAAGCAGCCACAGCCTCCCCAGGTCTCATCCATCACTTTAGCGCCATGGTACGGACCAACACTGAAGATCCGGGAACGTGACCACCAGCCCTAAACGCACCCCCTGCCTGCTGGGACTGAAGACCTGGCAGTGAGGTGTCTTGCTGAAGGTGTGCACAGCCCCAGCGCCCAGCCTGTCCTCCTCCTCAGGGGCTTCGTTTGCACACGGCTCTCCTCCATCTCTGAGCTATTAGCCCAATACATCCAGCTGCCACCTCCCATGCCTCTTCACCTCTTCAGCAAACACTCAGGCAGCATTTGCCCCAGGGGGCAGAAAACACAGTCTGTGGGCCAAATGCCACCGCCTGCCCAGCATTCTCAGCCCACAAGCTCAGTATGGTTTTTACCTTGTGAAACGGTTGACGAAAAGTCAAAATAAGCAGATTTTGTGTCACATAAAAATGACATGGAGTTCAAATTTCAGTGATCATAAATAAGGTTTTATTTGCTGGGCACAGTGGCACATGCCTGTAACCCCAGCACTCAGGAGGCTGAGGCAGAAGGATTATTGCAAGTATGAGCCCAGCCTGGGCTACAAAGTGAGCTCAAGGCCAGCCTGAACTGCATAGCAAGACCCTGTCTATAAAGACAAAAAATAAAGTTTTATTTGGATATGGCCAGGCATCGCGTGTTGTGAGTGGTGTGTTCACACTCTAGGTGCTTGTGACAGCAACAGGTGGCCCGTAAAGCTTCAGATGTTTTCTAGCGCGCTCTTTCCAGGGAAGGCTGCTGTGCCCAGCTTGGCCTCATTCCAGGTCTCTCCTGGATGGGCGGCACCAGTGACTTAGCTTGTGTGGCTGCCACAAGTTACCACCAACATGGCGACTTAGGACAACAGGGCCAGGTCCCCTCGCACTTCCAGGGGCCAGAAGTCAGGAATCAGTGTCGCACCCACAGGCCACCCTCCCTCCTGAAGCAAGACCCCTCCCTGCCTCTTCTGGGCTCCGCGCTGTCAGCATTCCCGTGGCCGCATCCCTCCAGCCTCTGCCTCCGTCTTCCCTAGGGGTCCTCGCTGTGTCTCTGGAAAGGGCTCTTGTCACTCGATTTGAGGCCCAGTGGATAATCCAAGATGGGCTTATTTCAAGACTCCTTTTGCCAAGAAAGATCACACCTATAGTTCTGGAAGGTGGATATATCTTTGGGGACAGGAGCTATCCAATCCACAATGTTTTTGTGCCTTCTAGAAGATGTTCTTTTGAAGGAAGACATGATGATGCCTCCACTGTAGTTAGGCCCATGTGCTAAAGGCTTGGTCACCAGCCCCAGGCGTTCCTGGGATATAAGGGACCTTTAAGAGGTAGGGCCTGTTGGGAGGAATTTAGGTCATTGGGGGTTGTGGTCTTCAAGGGGATTTGGGGACCTTTCTCTCTCTGCTTCTTGGTCATCAGGAACTGAACGGACTTTCTCTGTCACACCACCAGCTGTGAGGCACTGTCCCTCCATAGGCCCAAAGCACCAAGGCCAAACAACTATGGGCTATAAAGCCTCTGATACCAGCAAGCCAGAATAAAACCTTTCCTCTTGGTTATTTATCTCAGGTGTTTTGTAACAGTGGTGGAAAGCTAAAACATCCACCACTCAAAATAATAATAGGCCAAGTGTTAATCAGAGCTATGAAGGAAACTAAAGCAGGGAGGGGAAGATGGAGGAGAGGGAGGAGCCTGTCACTTACATAACGCTGAGCAGAGGTCCCCAGAAAGTGACCGGGTGTGGTGAGCCAAGTTGGCGAGTGAGGGAGCCCTGGGTGTGGGGTGACGTCAGAGCACGTGGGCAAGTGCAAGGAGCAGCTGGAGACCCCCATGGCCAGAGGACAGTGGGCAAGGGGAAAGATACACTTACCACCTGGGCACTGCTGGTGGCGGAGCCCCTAGGTTCCAGCTCCAAAGCCAGCAAGCAGAAGGACTCTGCCTCCGAGGGGCCTTGCTACGAGTCCATGCTGAGCACACGCACCTCATTTAGCGCCCCAGTCAACCCACACCTGAAACTCTTGCAGTTGAGCCCATTCAGAAAAAAGAGGTGTGTTACTGCGAAATAATAAGACAGTCTTTGGCCTCTGCCCCCCAGTTCTTGACCAAAACTCATAAATGGGGGTACCCGGAGAACTTGTTGTTCTAATATTTGGCCTTTGACCCCCAGATCCCAATCCCTTGGAACATCCCAGGTGGTAAGAGCACTTCTGTTCTAAAGAGGAAACTTTGAGAAGCCAAAGGCCTTCAGGGTAGAGGGAGTTGCCAGGGGAACCAACCTCGGATTAGAGGTTGCCACTCTGTCCCGCCTCTAACCCCAACCTCTGGGAAGGGGCTGAAGTTTAAGGTACCACCTCTACATCCTGTGATGTGGTTATTTGAGCCAACACAAGGAGGCCTCCACAAAACCCCGAAAGCTCAGGGTCCCAGAGTTGTGGGCACTTGGCAAAAATATGGTGTGTGAGCTGGCTGTGGTGGTCAGGCCTGCAATCCTAAAATTTTAAGAGGCTGAGAAAGGAGGATAGCAAGTTTGAATTCTGTCCCAAAGTTTAAAAAAAAAAAAGGGCTGGAGATATAGCTCAGTGTGAAGCACTAGGGTTCCATGCCTGGTGCTGGAAAAGAAAAAAAGTATGTGGATGGGGCCGGGGATATAGCTCAGCAACATAAGTGCTTTCCTGGCAAGCCTGAGGTCATGAGTTTGATTCTCGGTACAAAAAAAAAAAAAAAAAAAGACTTGTACAAAAAAGCATGTGCCACCCATGCCAGGTGGGCCAGCCCCATTCAGCATAGCTCTCTCTGTCTGACCCTGCCTGCTGGTCCCTGTGTGGGCCTGAGGGGCTGTAGGGCTTGGACACTGCTTAAATCGAGGGCCAGAGAGTTCAAAGCCCCAGCAAGCGTGCTGAAGGGAAGAGCTGAGACCCATTCCTGACAAGGCAGCCAGGGCAAGCATGAGCCCCAGCCTCTGGGGGAAAGTGACTACTCCTCGGTACTTCTGTTGTTTTCCGAGTCCTAGTATATTAATACATGTACAAATTTAAACAATGAAATTAAAATTTGATTCCCACCCCCATGCACACATTCTAGCCATGCTGGCCTTCTGCTGTCAAAACACACCCAATTGATCCTGCCCCAGGGCCTTGGCACTGTCAGTCTTGCAGCCTGAACAGCTCATCTGGGTCTCGATCAGCTCCTGTTACTATGGACGTCTCTGGTCACCACTATAGCCAAGATCCTTCACCGGTGTGGTCTGCAAGGACCGCCCTTGGCTGTTCAGTTTGTTGCCCGCTCTCTCCATGGATCCCCATGTTGGGACCCAGTGTGCTGAAGTCAGGTGGGTAAGAGAGGCCTAGTGGGAGGTTAACTTGGTCACTGGAAGCAACACCCCGGGTAGGAATGAATGCCAGTTCTCAGGAGTAGGGTGCTTCAGAAGCAGGCCTGATCTTTCCCCAGCCACTCTCTGGCCTCCACCTTGACAGGGGACCTCTCTCTCTGTCATGTACCCCTGACATGACGCTGCCCGTCATGATGCAGTGCAACTGAGGGGGCCCTCACCAGAGCCGGGGCCCTGTTTGGACTTTCAGCCTTCAAAACTGAGCTACACGAACCTCTCTCCTTGATACCCACCTCAAGTATTTAGTACAGGAAGAGAAATAGATGAATAAATTCAAGGGATGTCTGAGGTCTCTAGGATGCCAGTGGCACGGGCAGGGCTGCTTTGCTCATCGTGGAGCCTGGGATGAGGTAGATGCTCACTGAATTTCCACCAAAGTGAAAAATGAAGAAGGCCAACCGGAGAGCCACGGCCTCCTGGGCCCAGCTCTTTTCTCACTGTGCTGCTGACAAACAGCTCCCAGGCCTTACACAGGAGCCCGCCCTCGTGAGCAGCCGCTCTTCCCCAAGGGGAGGGGTGGCGCAGGGCAGGGAGCACCTTGCAGAAGCTCTGGCTCGTCTCAGCTCAGATGCCAGGAGGGAGCCAGAGACGGCTGCTTTGCCCGGGGCCTGGCTACAGGTCCTCAGAAGGTGGCAGAACGTAGTGCTTATGTGCAAGGGCTATGGTGTTACACACAACCGTGTTAGGATCACTTAAGACCCTGGGACGGTCACTTACCATCTCCAGGCCTCAGTTTCCCCATCTATAAAGTACTTACGGTAGTATGATCTTGCTGGCACTGTGAAAGATAATATCCAGGAAACAGGTCATCCAGGGGGATTCTTTCCTGTCTGGTCCCTGTGTGACTCTAAGGCCCAAAGGTGAGGACAGGGTTGTCAGGTGCCCCACCTTCTACAGAAACAGTCATTTATAAGGAACAGTGATTCTTTTCTCCAGGCTGCAGGCTGGGCAGTTGGCACTCCAAGGGCTGGTGTCCGACCCTCGGCAGGAGGGAGCAGGGCAAGGGAGTTCAAGAGGGGGCAAAGTAGGTTTGTTGTTGTGGGGGGTTCTTTGGTGGTACTGGGGATTGAAGCCAAGGCTTTCACTCCGAGCTACATCCCCAGCCCTTCCTTACTTTTATTGTGAAACAGAGTCTCATTAAATTCCTAAATTGTCCAGGCTGGGCTGGAACTTGCAACCTGCTGGAATTACAGCTGACTGGGGAGTAAAGGCTCCTCCTCTCACCCCTGTTGAATGGAGGATGAAGTTTCCAACACAGGAACTTTGGGAGACACATCCAAACCACAGCAGAGCAGTTCCGTGAGAAATGTAGAAGACCGGGGGTAGCTGGGTGTGGTCTGCAGCGGATTTGTGTCCCCTTCAGCTATTGTGTCCCCCTCACCTACGCTCTTAAAACTCTGCCTGCAAATTTGGGCTGCTGCCTCAGTAACTTATTGATACAGCAGCTCGAACTCAGGGCCTTTGCACTGAGCTACATCCAGCTGAGCCCCTTACTTATTTTGGGCAGGATCTCTCTTAAGTTGCCAAGTTGCCTAGGCTGGGCTCAGACTTGGAGTCCTCCTGCCTGAGCCTCCTAGGATGCTGAGATCCCAGGCCTGCTCCTCCATGCCTAGCTTGTGTTTGTGTTAATGTCCATTCTCACAGCCAGTCTCCACATGTGCCCTGTGTCATCTCCACCTGGGCCAGGAGCATAAGGGAAATGTGACGGGTATCAGTTCTGAGCCTAGACCTGCAGAGCCCTGTGCTTGTCTCCGTCCACCTCTGCCCGCTGTCCTGAGAACAGTGTTCCTGATGATCCCCTGGTCCCAGGAGGAGGGTGAAGGACACGTGGAGGGGCTCTGAGCCACCCCATCCAGGCCACCATCCCCCCACACGTTCACAGTCAAGCTCCGAGGACGTGACCAAGGCTTCTCCCTTAGGGGCTTCAGGATGGGCCCAGGGGTTCTCCTTCTCAGACCCTCGTCTTTTTTTTCTTTCTTTTTTCTCTTTTTGTCTTTTTGAGACAGGCCCTCGCTACGCAGTTCACGCTGCCCTTGAGTTCACTTTGTAGCCCAGGTTGGTCTTGGAATTTGCAACGATCCTCCTGCCTCAGCCTCCTGTGTGCTGGGATTACAGGCGTGTGCTGCCACACCTGGCTCCTAGGGGCAACTTGGGAACGCAGGCACAGACGGCATTTCCAGCCTAAGCTTTCTGAAGGGGCGGCTGTGGGCCAAGTGTCTGGGGAGTGCCTGGACAGACCGTCCTCTCAGCGCCCTCTGACCAGGGGGCGTCACAGACTGCTCCAGACAACTGAGGTGGCACTAGTGCCTGACCTGGAGGACTGAGTCACTGTGAGGGCCAGACAGGAGACAATGGCCATCTCAGGGAAGAGGGATCAGGCCCCTGTCCCAAGAAGACCTTACCCTGACCATGCAGGGACCACCTATCTGCAGAGAGCTTCCTTGTCTGCAGGGGCCTCCCTCAGCTGCAGAGAATTCTATCTTCGGAGCTCTCCTCTGTAGGCACCTCCCACCTACAAGAATGTATCTACGGGGACCTTGGTACAGGCTCCTCAACTTCTGCCCACGGGCTGGTCACAGCGAGAGGATGGAAGGTGTGCAGAAGCCCCCGTTTGGCCAGTTCTGGCCTGCAGTGGCACTCAGAGGACTTCTGTGTGACTCCAGCTGCTGCCTAGAACATGAACTTGGTCGCCTTGGGACTGGGAGAAGACAGTGGCAAGGTCCCCAGGAAGGCCAGCACTCCTGACGCTGGGACCCACCCGGCCGTGAGACTCCTGTGGTGGGTGGAGGTCCCACACAAGGCTGCTCGTGTTCTAAATAGGTCACACATTGGGGGGGGCGATGCAGCTCAGTGACAGGGCACTTGCCTAACACGGGTTCCATCCATGGCACTGCAAACAAAAGTAAATGTAAAATAGCCTTTGCACAGAGGAAATTCTGCCTCTCCAGGGCAGCAGCCAAGGTGCCAGCCTCCCTTGCAGCAAAGCGGGCTCACTGGCAGACACAGCCAGAGGATCCTAATTAGAGGGGGGCGTGGTGGAAGCACTTTCCAGAATAGGGCCAGAATCTGCTAGAGGCCATCCAGACTGTAGAGCCAGGGTATAGGAGAAAATGCCCCCCCAACCAGCACACTTCAGTTTCTTGGTTGCCCAGGTAGCAGTTCCTATGCCAATTCCAGTTGCTCCTGTCTCTTAGAAACAGCTGGTCACTGTGATGCATTGTATAAACCAATCCCCAGCTGACAAGTCCTTCTGCCTCTGTACTTCCTGCTTGCTTATCCCATATAAGCTCTAGACCACCAGAGATCAGGGCTGATACTCTGGAAATGATCCCGATCAGTGCCTGTCAATGTAAATAAAACTGCCTCCAAATCCTGGGAGTTGTTTCAGTGTTTCTGCTTGCTTATGCATCTGGTGCATCGGCTAGGAAGACCGACTGACCTCTTTGTCACCGGTCATGGCCCTGGAGGATAGAGCGAGGACCTCTCCAGATCCCCAGGGGAAGGTGCGCCCTCAAGATTTCTCAAGTCTCCTTGGAAGTTTGGACAAGGACTCCTGGCTCCCAGCTCACTAACTGGATCCCAAAGGAAGGAGGAAGCAATCTGTCTGCCAGCCTGATTCCAGTAAGAACCCCAGGGGCAGCCGTTAGTTAGTCAGTCCTGCTCAGTTCAAGTAGAAGAGCTTAATCAAATATGCAACAGCAACTAGAAACACCGCAACAACACCCAGGATCTGGATGCAGATTTATCACGTCAGCAGGTATTGATCAGCATCATTCCAGAATATCAGGCCCTGATCTTTACGGGATGAGCAGGAAGTACAGAGGCAAGATGGCTTGTCGATTGGGGATTGGTTTATACAGTGTGCATCACAGTGACCAGCTGTTTCTAAGAGACAGGAGCAACTGGAACTGGAACAGGAACCGTTACCTGGGCAACCAAGAAACTGAAGGATACTGGCTGGGAGAGGGGTGGGGCATTTTCTGCTACAAGGCGGTTGGAATTTAGCTTCTCATCCCAGCCTAATTCTAGAGGGAAATTCTCAACTGCTGGATAGCCTTTGTTTTGAGACTGGGTTTCACTCTATAATTCTGACTGACCTTGAACTCATGTGTAGCTAGCCCTGGCTGGTCTTGAACTCCTGCCAATCCTGCCTCTGCCTGAGGGCTGGGATGACAGGTGTGCATAACCGCACCCAGCTACACCACCACCTCTGGTTGCCTGCTGTTCTTTAAGTTCCAAGCCAAAAGGAAGCCTGCCAGCTAGCACCGAAGGCTAAGAGATTATATTGACTTAAATTATATATTTCTTCTGTCCTATGCTGAAAATCTTGCTGTTTATAGTGCTTCAAAATAATAATAAAAACGATTTTCCAAAGTATGTCTACGGGCAACCCTTTCATATTTGTCACAGCAGTTTGTCCTTGTTTATCCCTTATACTTTGAAGTGACTTGGAGTTTTCTTATTGAAAACAGTCAAGTCACCACACTGATAGGCGGTCAGACCTTTTCTTTCACTTTACTCTTTCCTTGGGCATGGTGGTGCTGGGGAGTGAATCCAGGGTCTTCACACTGACCTACGTTACCACATTTCCGGCCTTTTTTTTTTTTTTTATTGGAGATAGTGTTTTGCTAAATGACCAAGGGCTAGATGCAAACTTTCAGTCTTCCTGCCTCAGCCTCCCAGAGTACTGGAATGAATCTTATGAATCTTGAAATTAAATAATCGGGCCAGGGATATAGCTCAGCAGCACAAGCATCTGCCTGGGAAGTGCAAGGTCCTGATTTTCATTCCTGGTACCAAACAAACAAACAAAAAATTAATGTTCAGAAGTTGTCACTGGAGTTTTAGGGCAAAATCCCAGATGTCACCCATCCCAAAACGCCAATCAAGGAGTGAGCACACGCACACACAGACACACACAGCTAAGTATATGAGGTGACAGACCTGTTAATTCGCTTGCCTCACTTACCAGTTCTTCATATCAAACAGTACACTGTATGCCACAAATATATGCAATTTTTATTTGTTAATTACATTTTAATAATGCTGAAGAATTCTTAAAAGAACGAAAAGGAGAGAGCAGTGATACAGGGCAGGATGGGATCTCGGCATGGCCACCGAGATCTGTCTCCCAGGGCTGACAGAAGCTTTGGGATTAACAGGAAAGGGAAACAAAGGAGGGTTTTCCACAACTGGTAGTGTACATAATCCTGGTCGTCGGGCCGGCTCTCTGGCTCCTGGGAGTCATTCCTGCTACTTGCCAGCAGTAACTGCTCCCACTTGGGGGGGTCTGACCTCCCTGTGGAGTTCAAAGTCACTGTGGATTTAGGGCAAGGACTGCAGATTTCCAGGTATCGCTCCAAGGGGTCTGGAACAGGACCATGTAAACAGCAGCAATCTGATGTCCCTGCAAATCCTGAGAACACCTTGGTATGCTCAGTCTTGAAGAGCAATGAAACAGATCAGGTCACTCGGAGCCAACAAAACTTGTATTACCAGTAGCTTTTATTTATTTATTTTTTGGTCTTTTTGAGACAGGGTCTCGCTATGCAGTTCAGGCTGGTCTTGAACTCACTTTGTAGCCCAGGCTGGTCTCAAACCTGCAACAATCCTGCCTCAGCCTCCCGAGTGCTGGGATTACAGGCATGCACCACCACACCCAGCTTCTCAGTAGTTTTTAGACAGGATTAAGTGATCAGCATGGCCCATGTGTACAGATGAATGGGGATTTGACCCAAAGTTTTAAGGCGATAAAGGAGACAGATATACAACAGAGGCAGAGATGACTACTTCATTGTGCTTTACCCAGTGGGCACCTGCAGGCCTAGCTTCCAGGTTCCTGTTACAGTTATGGAAACAGTTACACCAGATAAACACCTCTTTTCACTACTGCCCTGAAAATGCTCAATTTCCACTAAGTGTTTATTCTCCTCTACTTGTTTTACTGGCAAAAAAAAAAAAAAAAAAAAAAAAAAAACTGCACAAAAAGAATTGTGTAAATTGAGTAACCAGAAATTTTTATTCAAAAAATTTTTTTCCACCATTGGTTTTTCCAAAGCAGAATGAGATCAGTTTCAGAAATGGGCGTGCTCTGTGCCACCTGGGCCCAATCAGGATTCACAGTCCACGTGCGGGGGCAGACACACGCATGCGCACACTGCCCGAGGGCTCCTTCCTGCCTCTCGAGAGCAGGAACCATGCGTTCCTGATCCAGCACCTGCTGCAGGGCAGAGTGCGAGGAAACACTGGTGTCCTCAGAAGGACCCAGGGTGGAGCTGCAGCCTGAGTGTCCTCAAGCTGAGGTAGGAGGACAAGGTCACCAATAGCCACCTCCAAAGGGAAATCACAGCCCCAGCCACAGAAAAGCCTGACCTAAGCTCTGCACGCAGCCCTCTCCCTGTGCAGTGCATCGCAAATGACTTTCTTGCCTTGGAGGAGGAAGAGCCAACTAGGCCTGCAGCCCTACTGTGTGCCAGGAAGGGGCCCACGATGCAAGGAGGGGGACAGGGCCTGGGAAGGCAAGGGACACAGCAGATGTGGCCAACCCGGGGCACAAAGGGACATGGAGCCCACGCCCTCCGCTCGCCAGGCCCAGCTCCAGAACCCTGGCAGCAGCACCCTGGCTCCGGCCTCCGCCCGCTGGTGACAGGAGCAAGACAGTGACACCCACCTTCCTGGGAGCAGAAGGAAGGACAGGGCCTGTGGCGCTCCAGACCCAATTTGAATTCTTGCCCCCAGTGTGTCCCAGCTGTATGAGTGCAGGCAGGTCGTTAATCCCCGGGCCACACTGTCCTTCCGGCTCAATGGGAACGGTGACAAACGTCCATATCCTGAGTCACCAGAATGTGAGGTTTAGGGCTAACGGAGGTGAGCAGACAGCAAGCCCCTACACTGCAAGGAGGGTACGGTGGCCTTGACCTCCCCTGGCGCTGAGGCAGAGCAGGGAGCACTGGCAGAACACAAACCACAGGGACTCTGGGCTGGACCTTCGCCAGCCTGGCTGTGTGGTCTTGAGGACATCACTTCCCTTCTTTGAGCTTCAAACTTCATCTGCTCTGCAAGCAATGAATCCTATGGTGGGGGTGGCAGTGCCATAGAAGGCGAACCCTCCGTGGCAGAGGAGGGGAACCGTCTTCAGCAATGGCCCACTCTGAAGCACTAGTGTAGCGGCGGGCCCCAGACCTCCCCCGTCTCCAGGTGGCTGGGAGGGAAGATTGAGATGCGGCACACATCTCTCTCCAGACACAGAATCTCTTCTACTTGAGCGCCCTTCAGAGGCTGGAAGCAAGGTCACCTCAGCTCCTCGAGCTCAGGAACCACCCAGCCCAGGGTAGGCAAAGGGACTTGACCAGGGCAGAGGTGGGTGGGGAGGCTGCACGCTCCGCCGTCCTCAGGGCCTCTGAGAATGACAAGGTATATACATGTCTCTGGCCCTGACCAAGGTCAGCTCAGACTCCAGTGTGGGTAGAGTCCGGGTACCAGGTTATCTCCCTCCATGGTCCACAGAATCCACTTCTACCTACACAGCAGCTCGAGGAGTCAAACTTTAGCTTACAGGAAGAAAAAGACAGGCATGCAGATCCATGCACATGGGTGTTCACACCAGTAACCGAAGAAAAACCGTGGACAGTGGCCCATCCATGTGATGAAATGCCCTTGGCACCAACACTCATGCTCTGCAGAGAACTTAGAACACATGGAAACGGTGACAACATGTTAGGTGTGTGAGGAGGGGGCTGCAGAGCAGCCAGGAGCTCAATGCTACAAAAAGGGAAGCCGCAAAAGCACATGTACCTGTACACATGTAGGAAAATGCGGAAAGAAAACAGAATCCACGTCTATCCACCTCCTGTGGCTATCAAATGAAACCACCAGACAGCCAAGGCCTCCGGGGCCGTGAGAGCTCAGTGCACAGAGGCCTCAGGGCAGGCAGGACTCACCACCCACGGACCAGGATCCTCTTCCCAGGAAGCCAGAGACGTGTACACGGACATCTATGCATAAATGCCCAGGAAGGCCCTGCAGCCACCCACCGAGTGTCACTGAACAACAGAGGAGACACTTACTTTCCTCTTTATTTATCCACAAAGAACATGTAGGTGTTATTTCCATGCAGAAGGGTGGGGAAGCGAAGGAAACGTACCTGGTGTCAAAAAGCCCAGCTATGTACAGCTCCCTGATGCCACATTTTAATCGCTAATGTCCCAACCCCCTCGTGCCTGACTCTGACCCTGTCAGAGCTACCGCCACCCTGCATCCCCACAGAGGCTCAGGCTGACCCATGCCCGCTATCAACTCTGCCACCCACCAACTCCAAGGGAGACCCTGAGCCAATTAATTAACAAGGCTTTTAGAAGATGTTTCCCAGTGATACAGAAGCGGAGGGCGGAAAAAGGAGTACTTGAGCTGAAGAAATCCTTCACTGAAGAGCTGTGCTCAAGCACTATCCCCAGGGAGCCCTGAGGTACGACCAAGGCATTCGGAGCAGGCACCAGAGCCCTGGCACCGCCATGTGACTCCAAGCTGCTTCCTGTGGGGAGCAGCCCATCTGGATCAATCTGACAAAACCTCACACACTCAACTTTGGGGTGGGGGTGCAGAATATGTGCTCCCCACTAATCCCTACGCAAAGTGCTGAGGACACAAACCCATACCCTGCCTTCGGGTTCTACTGGGGTGGGGATCTTGGCCCCAGTGCCAAAGGCATGCGGTGAGGGGGAAGAAGGGCTGTTTAGGAGACACCAAGGAAGGTGGAGGCAGCACTTCTGTGGGACAGCAAGGTGGGTGGGGCAGCCATGCACAGAAGAGCTGGGGAAGACGCCAGGCACCCCAAGCGCTGTCCGGAGGTGAAGGCAGGCAGGCAAATGGCACTGAACCACAGAAGGAAGCCCACACCGCCGGTACCTGCTTGCCGAGGACACCAGGAAGACTGGGCTGCGCAGCACAAGTGGAGAAGGTAGTGGCTGGCAAGACCCCTCTTGCTCATCCTCCATGACAGAGCCAGGGACTTCATGACTCTTCCATGACTAGTGAGACAGAAAGTCCCAGCACAATTGCAATCCCAGAATCACTCCCGAGAGTGTCTTTCAGCCCGTTATCCCAGCCACGCTCCCTGCTAGCCACTTCCAGTCAGCTCCAGCCTTGAAGCGACTGTCCTCCTCAATTCTTGTCCCTCACTTGAGACCCACCCACCCGCTCCAGAGTTCCTCACAGGCGCCAAGGCCCTGCCCTGCTGCTGTCACACGCAGTGAAGTCTTCCCCGGTCTCCAGGACCTCCAGGCCCTGACCTGACCGCAGTGGTTAGCACCCAGCTGTGCAGCCATCTTCTGGCTGTCTCCAGGTGCCCTGAGATTCTTTGGGGGGGCAAAGCCTGCATCTTACTTACATCCAATCCTTCTCATGCAGCCCAGCACCTGGCTTGTAGGAGAATTTGACAAATAACGCATGATAAATTAATGAGTGGCCATCAATCATGGCTCTTCTGCCAAGGCCCAGGGAGCGAGAAAGCAGCTCTTCTCTCCCCAATCCCAGCTGCCCTGCAGGCGTGACACATGGGGAGGGCACTGGGATAATGAGATGCTCAGAAGGACCTGGCGCTCACCTGCTGGCCTTCTGAGTCTCCAGGGCCCACCAACCAGGGGATGGTTTAGTCACACGGCCCCCTGGACATGTTTTTTGCTCAAACCTTTTGTAGCTTCAGGGCCTCTAACTTCTACCCTTCAGAAGAGAAATCAGGCCCCAGCAATATCCACAAGAGGTCAAAACATTTGACCCAGCAGTTCCAGGGGTCAGAATTTAGCTTATAGGAAGAAAAGACAGGCATGCAGATCCATGCACATGCATGTTCACAGCGGCACCACTGGTAACAGAAGAAAAACTGCAGACAGTGGCCCATCGGTGTGATGAAGCGCCACTGCCACCAACATGCCTGCTCTTCAGAGAACTTAGTACACATGGAAACGAACACAGCATGTTAAGTGTGCGAGGAGACTGTACAGCGGCCAGGAGCTCGATGATACAAAAAGAAAAGGGAAGCTGCAAATTCTCCAGGCAGCAGGGTTAGACGATTTCACATTTTAAGAGTTTTCTGTGTATCTCATGTATTCTACTACAAATAGTTAATAGGAGAAACACAAATGCTGTTTTAAAAAATTCCCTCTTGTACTGCACAGGAATAAAGGTGGGCAAGAGAAAGTGCTGGACTGTGTGATGATCAGGTTTCATTGCTTCTTCTTCCAAGGCCGGCAGCTGTGCCTTTGGCAGATGTAAAGGACACAACCAGAAGTAGGGCAGGGACAGGGGTCCCATCGTGGAGAGGCATCGCCCCTCCAAGGGGCACTCAGGCAGCCCCCGGGTGAAGCCACTGCTGTTCTCACCCTAGACAGACCAAAATGTTCATTCACACTGTCCTTCTGTGCCCCTCCTCAGAACACAAAGGTAACTTCCAGCTTGCTGTAGAGCCCAGGGGTATCAACCCCATGCGTAACCAAGACAGAAGCTGGGAGCTGGGAGCTGACAACCCCCGCAGAGCTGCCCCCCAACTCCCTAGCAGTCTTGGAGCAAGAGCTTCCATCTCAGTCCACCTTTCTCTTCCAGCCCTGCCTCTGCTACCCCAGCTTCTGCCTGGGCTCCTTCTCAGGCTGGGGCTCACAGGCAACCGGTCCCACCCCCTGGCCCCTCTGGCTCCAGCTCTACAGAAAAGTGCTCACTCCTCTCAGCACAGACAGCCCCAGCCTTCCCAGCAGAAAGGTGAGACAGTATTTATAGACTAGGAATAATCGGATGCTAATTCCTTTCTGCAGAAGAGCAATTAGCGTTTCAATCCCCTTCTTTCAGCACTCTGAAGTGGAGCAGGCTGCAGACAGAAACACACACCCTGTGCAAGCTGGTCCCAGCCCCACTGCAAGGTGATTCTTATAAAGGCCCCAGAAAACACAGTCATTACCCACAGCTCCTTTCTTCTGCAGCTCTACCAAAAGCCAGTGCCCACATCCTTCTCCAAAACCACACTCCTATTTTCAAGCAAATCTCTTCCAGCCAGGTTCAGGTGGGGATCTGCATGTGCTCTGCCTGTTCAGTCGCCATGACATCTTTGTTATTCTGGAAAGTTCAAGGGCAGGTGCCCTCTGCACGCGTGAATGGCAGGGTAACGCCAGGCTCTCACCCCCCAGGGAGCCTGTGTCTGCCCCACCCCCGCCTCACCCAGCCTTTCTCCCCACTCACCTCTGCTCTCCGGGCAAGCTCCAAACTTCAACCTCCACACCCCAGGCAAGACTTCAGTCCCCTGGGGACACTTCCTGGTGGTCCATCTTGAGAAGGGTGAAGGTTTGTGTCCAGACACCTCCCCAAATCCTCATGTAGTCATGGGGTGGGCTTCTAGAGCTTGTCACTGATCCATGGTCCAAGGCTGGGTGTGAGTGCTATACCCTCTCTGGGGTGGGTAATTTGCATACAATATAAGGGAGGGAAGGAGGCTCACTCTCCCTGCCGCTCCTCCCTGTTTTGCTCTTCGTGCGTCTGCTGTTTTGCGCTGCCAGGAACGGTTGCCCTCTGCCATGTGCCACTCTGCCTTGGTGCCATCCGAGTATGGACGAAACTGCCACAAACTGTGAGCTAAATAAACTTTTCCTTCCTTAATTCTGGGTGTTGGGTATTTTGTCTCAGTAACAGAGAAAAGTAAGACGGGACAGTAAGGCTCACGCAGGTGGGGCATACAGCCCATGCATGTGATGCAGAGAAGCAGGCCTGGGGGCAGCTCTGGGCCCCCCAGTCAGGCAGGCCAGGCACACGTATATCACTACAAAGCCCGTTGCTGAGACCAACCAGCACCACCTCCTCCTCCGAGCGCAAGCAACAAGAGCCCTGCCCCTCACAATGCTGAGACGCCACCAGGAGGTGGGCACAGCCAGCCCCTCACCCGGAGGCCCTCCTAGGCTGTGTTCGGGCACAAACGTGGACATCGGTGCCCTTAGCCCTGACGGCCTCGCTCTGCCCCGACAGTCCCTCACCTGCTTTGTTAGGCTCGGGGCAGAAAGAAGCTCCCTGAGCATGTTTATATAACAAGGTAAGCATTTTATTTTTTCATTAAGCTTCATTTCTTGGTATCACAATGGAATGATGAGAAACAAAAACACAAGTCTTTGCAAATCCCTGGCGGAGCAGAGACTTCAAGGCAATCGGAGGGGAAGGGAGGCGCGGTAGAAACAGTCCCAACATCGCGTTTCTCCCGGCCAGCTGGGCCCGGAAAGGTGGGAGGTGGAATGGTGAGAAGGTGGCACTGTTGTAAACTGTTCTTGGTGCTTCTGTCCCAAGACTGGTATACACAGGACCCGCACAGACCGCCCCACGGGATTTCCCAGTGGTTCCCGGCACCTGGCACAACTCCATCTGCTCCAAGTGCCCTGGGAGCTCCAAGCAGCACGGTGATGGGCCCTGAAGCCAGCTCTGCTGGATGGTGGCAGGAGAGGGCAGTGGAGGGGCAGAGGCCAGCCAGCCTTGAGGCTCAGGGCTGGGCTCCAAGGACTGGCTGAGACTTGCCTGGTGACACCTGTGGTGGGAGGCGGAGGTGGTGTGACTGCTCAGCAGGCCGTGTCCCTAGAGCTTCACAGTGCCGGGGGGCAGGCTGTCATTGCAGAGTCGGTAGTAGCGCAGGTCGTTGACCAGCCTATGCACATTCTGGGTGAACGAGGGCAGGTCCTGGAAGGCAGGGGCACAGCTAAAGCCCCGCCCTGCAGGCCCCTACCCTGCAACACCCTAGGTCACCCACTACTACTTCAGGGCCCATCCCCAGGGTATGGTCTGCAGCAGAGCCCTGGCAGGGCAGAGAGCAAGGACAAGTGTCCTCCAGGGCCAAGGTGCCAGGCAGTGCAGCAGCAATTAGCCAGTATCACCGAGTCCTCACCACTACCCTGCACTAACAGGCTGCACAGACAGGGAAGGCCCAGCCGGGGTCAGCTGCAGTGACATTATCACACCCAGCAGAATCCTCCCTACACCAGCTCCAGGCTGCCCCAACCAGCCACAAGTGCCCGTGGCTAAAGCTACCCAGGCTTCGAGGTCAGGGAGGCCCTTGCAGCTGGAACCCTGAATGCCCTCATGTCCTGCTGTGAGACTTTGGTCTCTAGTGTGAAATTATGGGAAGCCTGCCATGTAAGTGCACACAAGGAACATAACAAAGCACTCTCACGGGACGAGCAGGCTGCCTGCCCTGGCTAGCAGTGCCAAAGGAATCCCCTCTTCAAACTTGGGTGGTAAGGCTGACTCCGGAAGCAGTGGAAGGCACTTCTAGCCTCCTCCATCCCACCCGCACCACTTCCTCTGCTCACAGGTGATCCTCCACAACTCAGCTCCAAGGCTGTTTCCTCAAAGAGCTGCTTGGAGGCCCTGTCCCAGCTCCAGCTGGCTAGGTCGGACCTCTGCTGGGCTCTGGGTGCCCTGGGCTCTCCCCACACAGAACACCCAGGCTCAGTCCTGCTCCCCGGCTCTACCACTTCTAAGCACTGTGACTGCCAACTGCCAACAACCTGCGAACCTTCGGAGCCCCAGCTGCCAATGAAATGGGGTTAGCAGTAGCACCTATGCTTAAAGGGGCTGCTGAAGGCTTAGCCAGGACAGGACGCTGAAACTGCTTTGCATGGCATGGCACAAGGGACACTGTTACCTACGTCTGCAGAGCGCTGGCCAAAGGGAAGGGCTGGGACCCCAGCCGGGGCCCTGGGCCTGAGAAAGCCAGCTCCAAACACAGAGGACAAATAACTTCTGGGAAGTGGGATTCCTTTATCTCATGCTCAGAAAAAAACCAAAGGATGTCCTTTAAATCGGGCTCTCAAACACCGTATCAGAATTTCTTGGTGGAATACAAGTCTATTTCGCTCTCTTTAATAAGTAAATTTGGAAGCCAGTGCTTTAAACCAAGAAGTTAACTGATACTGATGTCATTAGAAACTGATCTTTAAATATTAGGATGCAACAGCCGGGCATGGTGGTACACACCTGTATCCCAGCACTTGGGAGACTGAGGCAGGAGGATCGTTGCAAGTTTGAGACCAGCCTGGGCTACAAAGTCAGCTCAAGGCCAGCCTGAACTGCACAGTGAGACCCTGTCTCAAAAGATAAGATAGATAGATAGATAGATAGATAGATAGATAAACAGACAGATATTAGGATGTGGGCTCTAAGAAAAGGAAGAATAAAATATCTAAGTACCTGAAGTGAATTTCAAAGTTAATAAAATAGATCTCAAGAAAACAAAGATTCCAAAACAAAAGAAAGTAGGGTCTGGGTCTTAAAAAAAAAAACAAAAAAATCTTTCGAGCTGGGAGTGGTGGTGCTCACCTGTCATCCCAGCACTCAGGGTGCCGAGGCAAAAGGATCATTCGGAGTTCAAGACCAGCCTGGGCTACAAAGTGAGCTCAGCGCCAGCCTGAAGTGCATATTGAGACCCTTCTCAAAAAGACAAAAACCAAAAAACCCCAAACACTTTTCTGAGGCATACTATGAGAGAAGCAGGAAGTCACGTCCACCTCAGCATGACCAAGAACCCTTATCTGGCTTGGGGGCCATGGGTGGGCTAGAGTAGAGAAGTCAGGAACATCAGGAAAATACACAAGAGCCTAAAGATTTCTTCTCTTAATGTCACCACGTGTGTGTGAAGGGATCAAGCAAGAACACAACTTGTTCTACAGAAAAGTTCCAGGGAGTGTGTATTGGGCAAAGAGCGGAACTTGAGACACTTGGTACAGAAAGCGGGCAGGTGAGGTCCCAGGATGGAAGGACAGGAGGAGCTGGGCACTGCGGGTCCAAGCACCCCTGGCACTGAAGGGACCACGTGCATTCAGAGCCATCAGCATCCCAGCTGCCCCAACCCAAGGCAGCATGGGACACAGGGTGAGCACCTCAAAGACTCTCCCACAGAACCTACAGCACCACCTGGGGCTGGAGCTGCTCTGGAAAGAACTCTGGATAGACGGGCAACTAAGCCCGTCATTAACAGGACTGCCGGGAGGCAGAGCTGAAGCTCCTAAGCATCCACCTTCTCAGCCAATCTGCAAGTTCCGGCACATCAGTGACGAGTAGACTCTACACTTAGCAGCGCCTGCCCTAGAGGGCTCATCACCCCAATGACACCTCTGCACCCAGCCGAGGGCTGCTCTGGTGGGGTGCAGTAATTACGTACAAAGAAAAGGAGGCAACTTCCCACCCTTCAAGGCAGGGGAGAGGGCCTGCTGAAGCCAGGGCCTGGAGCTGTGGGGCTCAGACTAAGCAGTGTGAGGAGGAAGAAAGGCTCCAAGGCCGTTTCCTCAGCGCCTCCCAGCCCTGCAGGAGCCATCCAAGTACCTCAGAAGCCACCACCACAAGCAGCCACCACATCACAGGGTGGGACAGACCGCGCCCACAGGCCTGGTATGCCCAGGGCAGCCTGTCCTCACGGGCAGGTCCCAAGCCCGGAGCCTGCCGCACTTGCCATTTTAGCCTGGCCTTGCTCTCCTCACCCGATCCATCTTGAAATTCCGCCCCAGCACGTTTTTCTGGTTGGCGTCCACACCATTGCAGCTAGTCAGGAACTCTGGCAGGAAGGCCGCAAAGAAACCCTCAAAGTCCACAGAGGCCATGTTGTAGACGGCGATGCCAATCTCCTCCTGCAGGAGGTCGTGGGATTTGTGAACCAGGACCTGGAGCAGCACGTTCACGAACTGGAAGAGCATTGTGGTCCGGAAGATCTTCTGCAGGCAGAGGTGTGGGGCGCACAGGGAGTGAGGCTGGCGCAGCCCATGGCGCTGCCCTGGTCCCAGGATGCTAGCAGTAGGTGTCTCCCAGGAGATGGGCACTTACCTTGTGGTACAGCTTCTGCTTGGTGTTGAGAGTTTCTAAGTAGAATAGATTTTGTTTGAAAAGGTGGATGTCCGGCTGGAGAAAGGACTGTCCAAAAGCCTGGGAACAAGACCACCATTTTATAAGCAGCCCTGGAGCAACCCCAGGCGTAGCCCTCCTGGGGCCCCACCCCTACCCACAGAGCTGAGCGGCTTCTCCCCCTTAGTCTAGAGGGAGGCATCTCCTCCAGATTTTCCAGACCTGTCCAGCCAGGCATCTGCAGACACCTGAGTCTGCACACCAAGCTCTCCTCACAGACCCTCCCTTTGCAGCCTGGCCTCAAGACAACTGCTGGAACCCTTTCACTGGGTCTTTCAAATGAGAAGGCCACAGCTGCGGTCAAAGCCCTCGGCAATCTCAGCAGATGCTGAAGCCTGCCTGCCCACTTCCCCTAAGCAACCACACCCTGGAGAAGCACCCTTTGTCCTTGGCATCCTAGGTCTGACAGACACAGGTCCTTAAAGGCTCCTTCTCAACCTCTGCCTTGTGGGTTAAACAGCAACACTAAACTGCCCTGGAATCCCTGGATGTGAAAGTCACTAGTTCAGGGGAGAAATGACTCACACTATAAACACCAACCATCCACTCCAGCAGAAAGTGAGCAAAGGAAGAGCAAAAGCAGTGGTTTGCAGGAAACCTCCCTGGAATAAGTGGCAACTGCTTTGCCATTCTGACCCTGGGCAGTGAAGGGATGGAAAGGGACCATGTAATCCATGATTTCCAAGGTTTACATCCCTTTATTCTTTAAAGTTGGGCTTACTGAAGCCACGCATATGGTCAAACTTCTGAGGTTTACCGAGGTGTGATTCTACCAACAGTCAGTTGTCACTGTCACGATCGTGACACCTAACGTTCCCATTACTCCAGAGTGTGCCCTCACCCTTGTGACAACCCCCTTTCCTTACCGCTAAGCTACCACTGCTCATTCTCTGTCCCAGAAGTTCTGCTTTCTCTAGAACAGCGTACAATGGGACGGAATCCACAGACTGGACAGCCTCCTAGATATGGCTGCCTTTACCCAGCACAATGCACTGGAAACTTACCTCTGGCGTTTGTACCCACAGAAGTTCCCCCTTACTCTCCCGTAGTAGTCCATTACATGCATGTACTTAATGGCTTATACTGATGGGTATTTGGATTGTTTCCAGGTTGTCACAATTATCAAAAAAACACTACAAACATCTATGTACAGGTTGTGTGAACAGATGTTTTACTTACCTCGAGTAAAATACTTAGGAATGGAATTGTTAGGTCATATGCTAACTATGTATTTCACACTGTAAGAAACTGCCATCCTGCGGTGGTGCGTGCCTATGATACAGCTACTTGGCAGGCTGCAGCAGGAGAGCAGAAGCTCCTGACTTACTGAGACTCTGTCTCAGAATGAAAAATAAGAAAAGATATAGCTCAGTGCTCTCTAGGTTCAAGCCTAGTACTGCAGGGGTGGGGTGGGGGTGCCAAACTGTGTAACTACAAAGTGTCTTTTACCAGGGCTGAATGGGGGAGTAAGCTTTACTCTGCCTATTTTTTTTTTTAATTTTTGTTTGGTACCAGGAACTAAACTCACGACCTTGCTCTTGCCAGGTAAGCGCTGCACCACTGAGCTGTATCTCTGGCCCCTGCCTAATAACTCTTAAAAGCAGGAACAGAGTTCAGGAGAGAGGGAGAACGGGACAGGCACCAGACCACTCCAAACATGAGCCTCAAAGATGTGAAGACGGAAGGGCCAGTGGAGGGCATGTGCTTTTCCAGAAGGTATTTGTACCCAGGAACGTGTGCGCCCAGGTGCATGTTGTGTGTTAGTGTGAAGCGGGAGAGAGGAAGCCCCGCTGGGCTCCTCAAAAGGAAAAGTGTGTGCTACAAATAGCGCTGGCTACAGTGGTGTGGAGGCCAGCCTGGGCACTTGGCAAGACCCTGTGTGAGAGTGAGTACTGGCCTGGGAGGAAGCACTGCTCTCAAAGCGACGAGCCAGGGGTGTATTTTAAAACACTGCTTGGCACCAAGTATGGCGGCATGTGCCTATGTCTCAGCACTCTGGGAGGCTGAGGCAAGAGGACCATAGACTCAAGTCCAGACTGGAAAACTCAAGTGAGGCCATGTCTCAAAATAACATCTCAGAAAAATAAAAGGAGCCGAGGATGTTACCAAGTGTGAAGGTACTGGATTCAATCTCTAATACCGTGATTGAAAAAAGGAGACAGGTGGGCCCTCCCGAAACACCTCTTCAGCCGTCTCTGGGAACGGACAGCCCGAGGTAGCTAGGACTCAGGCAGCCTCCACACCAAGGGAACTGACACCATGCATCTACAGAGTATGCACTCAGGCACGTTACTTCATATATCCCACAACACTGTGAAATAGGCAGCATCAGCCCCACTTTACAGGGAAGACACTGAGCCTCAAGACACCGATTAACTTCCCAGGTACTAAAGGTGGAACTGAGCTTCGATCCAAAAGCTGTGAGGTGTCAAAGCCAGGATCTGCTGCAGTGGCCGGGCCCAGGGTAGGCCATTGGACCAGGGAGCATGCAGAAGGAGGTCTCTGCTCTTGGGGCACACAGCAGCCTTGCCAGCCCTGGCGCCTCACCTGCATGATGGCACTGAACTGGGACTCATTCTCCATCTGTTCCTCGGCAATGCCCCTCTGCACACTGGCCAGGAGAGTGGACTTGAAGAAGTAGCGCCAGTTGTGATGGAGCATCCGGAAAAGGAGCTCAAACAGCTCAGCCTTCACGTCAGGGGAAGGACGCTGTGGAAATACACATACACACACACATTTGCACATTCCCTTCTTGTAGCTGGGGAGCCACTCACGGCCTGGGCCCAGGACAGCACAGAAGCCTAAGAGATGCCTGAGAACAGAACGAAGGGCGTCGGCATCCACCCACACACGTTCATTTCCTGTGCAGAAAGCACTGCGCCCCTGGAGCTGCAGTTCCCATCAGAGAGAGGGCCCACCCTCCAGACACAACAGAGCGGCCACTCCCAAGGACCCTTTTGGGCCAGAGTACTCAGCCTTGTATGCTAGGGAAAAGAGCCACTGAGCAGCAGAGCAGTAAGAACGTGCACCTTCTGCTGAGAAAACAGCCATACGACATGTCATATCGTCCTGGCTGCGTCCCCTTCCCCAGGATGAAATCGCCAGCCTCGCTAAGCTGCTGGCCCTACATAGTCTCTGAGTCCACAGAAAGAAAGATGCCTTAAAAGCAGTGCTGCTCTTCATAGAAAAAAGTTTAACGCGCGCTTACAAACCACAGAAGGAGACCCTACAGAAAACGTCCTTGCGGAGACAGCACACCATGCAAGCTGTTGTCCGCCTGCTTCCTCTTTACTGGCAGCCAGGGTCCCTGAGCAGAGGGCGGGCTCCGCTTATTTTCTAACTTAACGAATAATCTCCGTATGAACGGATAGCATCACATTACTCCTGATGTCTCTGTAGAATTCAAGCTAGTAAGGCATAGATGTATTTAATCCAGTTTTGTTTGATTAAAATTAAACTGACGCTTGAGGTTACAAGTTCATGGCAGGAAGCGGCACAGGGCCCAAGTACGTTTCAGGATGCAAAGCATTTGGACTTGTTTTAGTCTTAGCTCAGCTAAAAAGGTTAGCATCTATTTATGTAACTATTATCATAAAGTTCAACTTATTCTGAATGTTGTCATGCTCAGTGTCTGTTTTCCAAGAAGGGCAAAGTGCTTTCCCATAACACTGAAAGGCTTGTTTGAATGCTTCCAAGAGCATGCCTTACGTCCTTGAGACCATGAATGCTTTAATAGCAAAGCATATTTGTAATAATGTTTGCCGCAGAAACCTATACATTCATGTAACAACGCCCAAAGAGACTGACCTTACTTACCAATCCCTGTTATAATGACTACACTAGAGTACTCTAATGAACCTGACCACTTTAACAAGATTGTACCAAGCTAAAGGCATTGTTTATGGGGGGGAGGGGATTAACAGACTACTAAGATAACAAATTAACTTCAAAAAGCGTTTTTTTCTGGACGCTTCCTTTCTCTCCAATGCCAAGCAATGTTGGGGCGGCAGGGTGTGACAGCTCTGGGAACCGCCTGGCCTTGCCTACCTCAGCGATGATGGGGTACACCTGCTCCATGCACAGGGCAATGATGCTGGGGAGAAAGGGCTTGAACACCTGGCCAGGCTCCTGCACCACCACCTGCAGGATCTTCAGGAACTTCTCCACCACGTGGCAGCCCGTGCTACCTTCATGGAGGATGCTTTCGGCCAGCTGCTCTCTGCGGACAAGACAGCATCACACAGTAACCCAGCAACTGTTCCTTTCGGGGAGCAGCATAAAAACCAATGTCTACAGCAAGTGAGGAAAAGCAGAAGTCCCCTGCTGTGTGGCCAGGCTCCACTACTTCTCTCACAGACCTGGACAAGCTGGGCGGCAGGCGCATGTTACCTGGTAAACATGTTGAGGAAAGTCTGTATGATCTGCTCAGTGAAAGGCACACCCATCTGTACTCTAAGGCCACGAAACAGAGTGAGGAAGAAGCTCAGCATCTCATCAGTCACGTCTGCATAGAGAAAACGGACAGTTACACGCGTGGGGAGGGAGCCCTTGGCTTGGGCGACTTTCTTTTGCGACCTGCACTGTCATTCCTCTCTAGTGCTTCCTGCAGGAAGAAACTTCCCTGGCCCCATCAGAGCCAGCGATAGAAAGCAGAAAATGACTGCGGACCTGCTGCGGAAACAGCTCTGTATGGGGCACCGCGGCCTCACGGCTCAGAAAGAAATGGAGGTGGCTGGGAAGCCCCACTCACTGCCCAGCACCCGAGGCCAGCGTGGCTGGGTGCTGGACAGTGAGTGGCCTTTATACTGTGGATGGATCGTTTTGTGCTGCTCTGATGAACTACTCAACTAGGTCACACCTGAATGACTTGGCCGTTTCTCTCCATGACCAATAATCCCTGCAGCTGGGTCAGGAGTGAAGGGGCTGAATGTGGATAATAAGGGTGTACTCAGGCTGCACAGCCCTGCTCTACTCAGTGGACTAATTGCGGAAATACTGGGTACGTTTGCGGGGCTCCACTTCCAGATCTCACGATTACCCTGCACGGTGTAATGTGACCTGAACCCCACGCAGTCCACTCACCAGAGACACTCAGGGAACACATGCTGAGCCGCATGCCTCCCTGGCCGTGTGTGGTTTCAGGGCAGCTGGGCGAGCGCAGCCCCAGAGCTACACAGGCTCATCAGTGACGCTGACAGAGCGGGGTGAGGGGAGCAGCCTCACCAGGAAGGCAGGCACTAATCTGAGACTGCTTCTCTCGCCTCTCCTGTAATGGTCACCACTCTCTCACCTGATCTTGCTTACAGGGAGAAGACAAAGGAAAGACGAGAAACGAGGCAGGAGGCCACAAATGGCCCTGCAGGGCGACAGGCACCAGGGTCCATACTGAAGGATCTTCCCGATGTTTCCTGGGGACTCAGCCCAGAACTCCCAAAAGCACAGCACTGCCCTCTGCTGCCAGCACTAGCTCCCTACACTGAGCAAGCCAAAGCCCGCTCTGCACTCCACAGATTTAAGAGCTACTTCAGCTAGGGCCATCACCTTTGAGGCCTCAGGCCAGCTCTCACCTGACTGATGGATAAACGCTGGGAAGAGGGCCAGGGAGACCTGAACGGATTCCTGCAAGGACTGGTAGCAGATCTGTCGGGACTTGGTAGGCTCCCCAGAGATATTCTCCACGATATCTTCTAAGACGCTGAGTGTCTGATGGATAATCACTTTAGCTGCAAATCAAGATTAAGCTGCAGGTTATGAGTTGTTTGAGGATAAAGCACAGCTTGAGGGATGCAAGAGAAGAGGACAAAATCTGCAAAGGGATGGGGACAACCACACAGCTTTGCTGAGGGAACAGTCTGCCTCGGTCCACTATAGACATTTCTGTCTTCCTCCTTCCTACCGCCAGAACTCAGTAATCCACCCATCCCTCTTGCTCAAGTCTGTGCCTATTTTTCCTCTACCCACTAGAAACAAGTCCACAGAGAAGAAAAATAATCACATTAACCCCATGGCAGTTTCCTTGAACTTACTCAAAATTTTTTGTTTGTTTGTTTTTTTGTTTTAGTACCAGAAACTGAACTCAGGACCTCACGCTTGCCAGGCAGGTGCTCTGCCACAGAGCTATATCCCGGGCCAACTTACTCAAAATTCTAAGATGAGGGTTGGGGATGTGGCTCAGAGGTAGAGCATGCACCTAGCATGTCGGAGGCTCTGGGTTCAATACCCAGAAGCACAAAGGAAAGAAACAAAAAGATGATGATGAATAGACCAGTGAGAAAAGTGTCCAAGGGTTATTACCACGGACAAGAATGGACACGTGCAGATCAAACTTTCTGTTGCAACTGCAGATACCACCCAGCCCATTAATACACCCTAACCTATCAGGTCTGCAGCCTGAGAATACATAAGATTACTGCTATAATATATTATCAACCATAAATATAATGAACAATACTCTGACACGTGAGCTGTCATGACTCCATAAGGCACTCTGGGAAAACAGAGGCAGTGGCCAATACACCGGAGGACATGAGTCCCGGGTGGGACCCAAGTGACTGCAGACCTGGGCCAAGATCCTCCATGGTGCACGGGGGACAGCTCATAGCCCCACCTTTGTGGAGCTGCTGTGAGAGTCAGAGACAAAGTTCAAACAATTCTAGCAAAGCCCCTGGCATGTAAGCAAGGCCTGAGCAGGAATGCTGTCACCATTTCTCAGCATAGGAGGCGACTCCCTAGCTTCCAAACCTTCCACCTGGCAAAACTCTCTGGATCGCTCTGATCTTCACTTCAGCTTCTGTGGGGCCAAGAGAAGTAAGTACACAGAGTCAGGCGCCTAACCTTGCTAGCAGCTGGGTCTTGGCTCCCTCATCTCAAAGTGTGGGCAGGTAACATCCCTTCTCTCGTGGGACTAAGGAAGGAGAACCATAGCTCAGAACAGGCCTGACCCGCTGGGCTGTTCACAGCAGCAATAAGCCATGCCCGAAAGGCACCCGTGTTACTGAGGAGCTCCTCACACTGCTGCAAGCGTATGGGCTTTCCCAGGCTAGGAACTCACCAAGGCAGACACTTCCCTAAGAGGATGTAAGACACCAAGGAAGCAGTTCAGACCGCACCACCAACACAGTCAGGTGACCAAAATCTGACCTCTGACTTTTAATGCAATTAAAGCAGAGACCAAGGTTCATTTTCATAAATACAAACGTAAGAAACTGAAAATACTGCAAGTATGTAATACTGTGAGGATGGGTAAGAAAATTATTGTTCTTTCACATGGACAAGATATTACAAAACCATTCATAACCACCTTTTCGAGAAGAAAGAAGCAACCTTAGCAAAGCAGCACCCAGCCCAGGACCTAAAGCCAGCCAGACCCAAGCTCCTGACCCAACTCCTTCATCTAAGGTCCCGGGCTTAGCCTGCCAGGCCTCAGGGAAAAAGTACCTTTCCAAGGACACTGGGAGACACTACCTGAAAAACACTGAAACAAAGAGAGGTGATATTTAATAGGAAGTATGTATCACTCCATTAAATCTGCTGGGAATAAGCAGACAAAACAAAATAGTAAGCTCTGAACCTCTTTAAAAATGCCAATGTCATAAGAGACAAAAACAATGGGATGCTTTTCTGTATTAAACATTGAACATAATGCATAATCTCTAACTTTTTAAAAAAGCAAAAAGGGTATTTTGGTAACAATGGGAGAAATTTTCAATGTAGTCCAAATGTTAAAATATTACAATATTTTGGCTATGTTAAGTTATATAAGAGAATATCTTTTTCTAAATAAAGGTTAGGCATTCAGGGGAAAAAATGTCACTATGTGCAACTAACTTCATGAGTCTAGGTTTAAAAAAAGTGGTCAGGTGCAACAGCACATGCCTGTAATTCCAGCTACCTAGGAAGCAGAAGTAAGAGAAACACAGGTTAAAGGCCCACTCAGGTAACTCAAGCAACACGCCGCTTCAAAATGATTTCAGAAAGGGTTGGGGATATAACAGTGGTTATAGAGCACTTGCCTAGCTTGCTCAATTGCCTTAGCGTTTAACCCCCTGCACCAAACACACAGACACACACACACAGCACATGTGTGCTGGGGAGAGGAAACACAAATGTTAAAACTTTAACAACTGGTGAAACTGGGTAAAGGACTAAAGACTGTCTCATTGCTCAACTTCATTTGGCTGGCCAGGCGTGGTGGCACATACCTGTAATCCCAGCACTTGGGAAGCTGAAGCAGGAGGATCACTGTGAGTCCCAGGCCAGCCTGGACTACAGCGTGAGTTAAGGCCAGCCTGAACTACATAGTGAGACCCTATCTCAAAAAGACAAAACCAAACAACAACAACAACAAAAAACCCACTTCATTCTCTCTGTAGAGCTGAAATTTTTTCAAAGCTGAAAGAGAAAAAGAAACTTTCCCAATTCATCTCATCAGTGTGCACTGAGGACAGCAAGATACACTTCCCACGATGATAGAGACTAAATGACAGTTGGGCAGTGAGACAGTCTCCACCTAGACTAAATGGAAGAATGTGTGTACCCTAGTTCTCAGCCCACTGCCTGGCACACAGTAAACACTCTAAAATATGTTCAGAGGGAATCATAAATGCTAGGCACAAGTATTTCTAGCACATGGCCTTCCACTTCCCATCCACTCTGAGGTACAGTCACAGCCAGTGAGATGCAATGTGAGTGGGAAAGTCACTTCCAGGGATGGGCCCTGAGAACCATTCTGCTATGCACCACATGCCCCATCTGGCGTGAGCACAGACTGCAGGGGAAGCATCAGCCTGGGTCCCGAAGCGCCTCCCCAGCCCCGTGACCCAGTCTGAGCATACAGCATGAACAGGACACCACCACCCCCTGCACTGAGCCCCCGGCCTGCCGGGACGGCCTGCAGCTTGGAGCATGGCCTGTGCTCAAGGAGAGAGTGTCGGCGAAGATGCAGTGAGGAACATGGACACTGACCCTGGTAATGTCCCTGAACAGCCGGCTGTGACCCCTGGGGAGTTATTTCACCTTCCCACACCTTGGTTGGTTTCCTCATGGAAAGCAGTACCTAACCCATACAACTAATCTGAGAATTAAATGAATTACTGAATTTTGGGGGAAATGTTTAGAACCAGGATCAAACAAACATCAGACTTTGAAGGTAAATGCTTGAAAAGCTAGAGCTCTGATGGTGGGTCTGAAATCACTACAGTGTGGAGGACACCGGGCGGCTCTCCCTCTAGGGCAGCTGTCTCCATTCTGGGTAAACCCAGCCCTACTTCCATGTACTGCTGTGTACAGCGCTGGCTGGGGCCTTTCCTCATCCCTTCATCTGGCTTTAAGCAATGCAGACTGGCCCAGCCAAGGGGCTGATGTGTAGTTTTTAAAACAAGGTGACAGGTCAGTGTTACTCCACTCTCACAGCTCCCCAAAAACGTGTAAGCTGAGGCAGGACGGAGAGACATGCTCCACACTGCTGGGTGGGATTTGTACAATTAAGTTTTTTTTTTTTCCTCAGACGAGGAATCAAACTCACGACCTTGAGGCTGCCAGGCAGGTGCTGTGCACTGAGTAACATCATACCCAGCCCTGTTGGGTGAGATGTGGAAGGGATGCAAGATAAAAAGCCATGACTTCCCAGAACATAAAAATTACACATCAGAGCTGAAGTACTGACCCCAAAACATTAGATATTGCCTCAAATTATGTTATGTAGGTTACTCCTCCTGCATGTCCTTCTCTCTGCATACTGCAGAGGTCATTCACGCCTTCTACCTGGCCCAGCTCACAGCATAGTCACTCACCCTCAAGCTACTCCCTTCTTGACGAATTAATAAAACCCAGGTTCGGCCTTGTGTTGAAGCTTTTGTTCCAGTTAGCCATCATCATGGCTGGACTTAGGTCCCCTTGGCTCCCATAACTACAAATATGCCTTGGTGTCTTTATTCTCACCATGGGTTGCACTGGAAGTAGTAGACTGGAACTAACTCACTAGCATTCCGATAACCTTCCATGAGATTCCAAATGTAAACTTCTTGGACTGAGATAGGCTCTCTATACTACAGTAAGAGATTACTACACAGTATGACTTCAGTATGACAGCTCTAGTGCACAGGATGATTTCAAGCTGTCAGCTAGTGTTACCCAACTATGTAACTATAAATATATGTAAAGGTCGAAAAGAAAGCCAGGTGTGGCAGTGCACACTTATAATCCCAGCAATCAGGAGGCTCAGGCAAAAGGACAACAAGCCTAGACCAGCCTGGACTAGAGTGAACCTTTGTCTTACAGTGAACGTTTGTCTTACAAACAAATAAACAAACCAAAAAAACCCATGAAGATGAAAACAAAGAGGATGAGGAGACGAAAAAGATGACAACAATAACATAGCATAACTAAAATTATTACTTTCTAGAAGATTAAAACTGGAGTAGGCTAAGGCCGGAAGATTCTAAGTTCAAAGCCTGTGAACTACATAGAAGATCTTGTCTCAGAAAAATCAATAAACAAAAAATAAACTGGTTAGATTTAGGAGTTTCCTTGTCCTTCTTTACACTACTCTAATATTTTTGTACAAAGAGCATATATTTATCTTATGATTATAAAAACAATGCTTTTAAAAATTATGCTGAGTACATATTACTACTTACGACATTTCATAAGGCATTTTTCTTGACATTCTACAAACGAAACCATCTAATTTTGTTTCACCATTTTCTTATTGCAAAAATAGACTGTACTCCTAAAATATTTTTATACTTGTTATTTCAGGAAGATTTTTCAGCGATATTTGATACTTGAAATATATTCCTCACTTCCATTTTTTTCCTCCCTCTATGAAAAATACCAAACTTCAAGAGCCATTTGTGAAAATACCAAGCTCTTTCAAAACCTCTAAAATATTTGGACTTAGAAAACATTAAAACCAATCTCACAAGTTCTTAAATTCCCAGTGTGAAGAAGAGGAACTCTTTGTTTGCTAATACAAGTATCTGAAATAGATCAATAATCCCTGTAAAGCTGGGCATGGTGGCACATGCCTGGAATCCCAGCACTCAGGAGGCTGAGGCAGGAGGATCCTTGTGAGTTCGAGGCCAGCCTGGGATACTAAGTGAGCTCAAGTCCAGCTTGAACTGCACAGCAAGACCCTGTCTCAAAAAAAGACCAAATAAATAAATAAATAGTAATAATAACCACTGTAAAGTTTTGTTTCATCGAGGGCACGTGCAGATACTGCCTAATAAAAAGGGGCACGCTGGACTCAGGAAACATGTTCCACTGATGTGCTTAACTACATTAAGTGGAATTCCACCAGCGAAGTCTGACTGTTCTGCTTGGCAGCAGTGTGGCTATGAACAAATGAGTTCAATTCATAGGCCTCGGGTGCAAATCTCACCCGCCACAAAGGAAGCACAGTCCTGCCCTCACAATTTCCCTGGGTTGTCCAGAGGTCACTTACTGTCATCCAGTGGCATCTTTCTTTGTGGGGTGATGGTGTTGGGCTTCAGGCTGCGATAGTCCCTGGAGAGTGCAGAGATGAGGCTGGCGTGGTTCATAGAGCGCACGGGCCACTGCTGCTCGTTCTCAGGAAGGTTTGGCCAAGGAAGCAGCAAGATGTTAGAGAGCGCTCGACACACCAACACCTGTGCCTGCAGGACACCCAGAGGCACCCATCAGAAGTCAGAGAAAACCAAAAGCAGTGTCTGTGCCTAACAGCTTGGATATCCTGGACATTTGGAGCTCGGGTCCCCAGGCTCCTTCTTACTAACCTGGGTCAGGCCTGCCGTCCACCACCAAGGCATCCCACACAGGAAAAGGCAAGGCAGCAGAAATTCCAAGTCTAAGTCTGAGTCTGAGTCTGGCATATCCCTGCTGCTGTTCACACTTCCCCTCTGGTCCTTGGACCATCAGGGGGAAATGCCAGTGCACACACTGAAGCCAGCACGCTCTCAGCTGCTCCCTGCTGACATCCACCGAGAAGCTACTCAGAAAGGGCTGTGTGGAGCCTCTCTTCATCACACTTTACCCCAGGCGCTCTGAAGAAGAACCTACTCCCACCCTCTCCTACCCTGTCCCCTTCCTGCTTCTGTAAACGCCCAGCCTGAGCCTCCCAGGAGCCTTCTTTGAGCAGAGACTTGCCTGGAGCTTCCTGACCCTAAAAGAACACCTATCAGATTGGCTTGAACTAAAAAACACAAAGAACTCTCTTGGCACTGGCCAGCTGACCGGTTTTCAAAGCAGCAAAGCTCTGCATGCTAGGAAGTGCTTTCCCATGTCGGAGTCAGCACTCCATTTGCCGCAGAAAGGCCGGCATAAGAACCACGGAGGCTATGTAGTGCAGCCAGCACCCTTTGGCCCATAAACCAGTTCAAAAACAAGCAAGTCTCTGCTTCCCCAGCTTCCTCAGATCTGAGCTCCAGGGACCCCACGTGTTCCCTGGGGTCTTACCTTATCAACAAGTCGCTGAGCAGACGCATCTGTGATCCTGTTGAACACCTTCTGCATGGCAGGGATGCTGATTAGAAAGACGGGCCGCACAGTGGTGGCCAGGGAGACCAGTAAGTGGCACGCAGATAGCAGCAACTTGTCTTGGACCTGGAAATGGAAGAGGGCAAGCTGGCTTACTCTGTCCCCTGTGTGAGTGCCACCAGAGAACCTCTGTGAAAGCAGCCATAAGCTAACCTTGCTCCAGACTGCCACGTTACGCCCTCCAGGCGTCACTCCAGAATTACTCCTATCCTGACTCAACAAGGCTCTTGTATTTTTTTTCCCCCTAGCTCCCCCGCTCAAGCCAGTTTCCACTCTCCCCACCCAGCCTCAATTCACCACTATCTCAGTACTGGCCACTGACCCTAGAGCCTTCACACTGAGATACACCCCCAATTCTTTTTAATTTTGAGATAGGGTGTTACTAAATTGCACAGGCTAGGCTCAAACTTGGATTTCTCCCGCCTCAGCCTCCCAGAATGCTGGGATTACAGACATGCCACACCCCACCTCACTATCACTTCCAGTCCCTTCTTCACAGTCACTGGCATCCTTCAATAATACATAGTGGCTCCCTCTGAGGTGTGTTATCATATGGCACACTCATTGGCATGATACCCTAACCTTCCCCTTCAAACAGCATAGACTTCTTCACCTTATTCCCTTGGCTCCAGCCAAACCAAGACCTCATCAGCAATTCCTTTCTACGCTTCATCAGTCATTCTGACCTCTCTACTGTCACCTCAAATGCCTATCAAAAACTTGATTTGAATATTATGATCACTTTCAAGTCAGCGAAAAGGAAAACTTTTGTGGGGGAGAAGTGCGGGAGGGACAGAACCCAGTGCCTTGTGCATGTTAAGCACACACTCTGGCTGGCATGGCAGTGTACACCTGTAATCCCACCACTCTAGGAAGCTGAGGGGTGGCAAGCACAGATTCAATTCCCACCCGGGCGACTCAGCAAGACCTGTTACATAACAAAAAATAAAATGGGCTTGGGGTATAGCTCAGTGCAGAAGTTCTAGATTTAATTTCTACTAAATGCCACATGTTCTACTGACTACACCCAGCTCTAGAACTAGGACCTAATATTGGTAAGAATATGCTGAAAACAGCACACCAAAGAGTTGGGACATCCAGATTTTGGGGAGGAAGCAGGGGGGTCTTTTTGAGACAGGGTCTCACTATGCAGTTCAGACTGGCCTTGAGCTCACTTTGTAGCCCAGGCTGGTCTCAAACTTGTAACAATTCTCCTGCCTCAGGCTCCCGAGTGCTAGGATTACAGGCCTGTGCCACCACGCTTGGCTATCCAGAATTACTTAGTGAAGAAGGGTCACAATTTCCTAGAACAACCAAATATTCATGACCTTTCACATTATTATCTCCACTCAGTCTAAGGAAATACCTAAAAAGAATAAAGCCACATTCATGAATACATGCATTTCAGAATTATTTATAATTTGTTTTTCTAAATAGGGACAGTCGAAAGTCCAGCGAAAGTTAGGTAAAGTATGGACCGCACTCCTTAGGGGACATATTCACCCTTTTACAAATTACAACGATCACTACAACTTTCACTTAGGGAAAATAATGCATTGTTAAAAGTGGCACAAAATGCTATGCAATATGGTTAAAACTACAAAAGAAAAACAAGCATGATATGGCCTATTAACATAAATCAGCAACCTTCTTAGAGGACAACTTAGCAGAATCTGTCAGATTTTACATGGGTTTACACGGGTATGTTCTTTGACTCCTGTAAAGTCCCACGAACATGTAGAAAGAGACAAAGAGATCCTACTTCCATCCGCAGGAAAACCTTGACCATCTCCATGACAGAATAGCACTGGGCAAAACACAACGCTGAGGCTGCTGTATAGCGTGGTACATCAGGCACAGTGTTGGGCAAAAGGAGCTGCTGTCGCTGATTAGCTACAGACTCCCATCGATGTATGAAACAAGTCCAAGACTGCACAGGCCACTATTGACAGTGCTCATCCAGGCAAGGAAAGTACTTCAGAGGAAGGGATTAGGAGTGAAAATACCTTTTTAGTCCGTAAACTTCAACAATGTTTTACGTCCTTACGCTAAGCATGTTTTCATGTGGGACTCAGAATTACAGCTGAACGTGACTACGATATTGTGTCTCAGTGGTGGGGCTGGGGATATAGCTCAGTGGAATAAGCGCCTGCCTAGCAAGCGCAGGGTCCTGAGTTCGATCCCCAGTACAGCAAAAAAAAAAAAAAAAAAAAAAAAATTAATATATTGTATCTCAGTGTAAGAATCAAGGGCTAAGTCTGTGCAGTATTTTGATTTCATGGTACACAGGTACGTGAGCCAGACAGAGACAATGAAACAGAAGGTGGAGCCTTCGCTATTTCAAGACCTTGGTGCTGATGAGAGGCGTGATGGCATCCATGGTGGTAGAGATGAGCGTCACGAACTGCTGCGTGTTCTGCCGATGTGCTTCGCTGCAGAATTGCGCCAGCCAGTGGGAGTAGGCCTGGAGTGCGGCCAGGGACTGCGCGTGTCTGCGGAGAGGGAAGAGATCATGAGCCAGAGGGGTGGGGAACATCTGTTAGCACGACCGTGTCACAGGACAAAAATTCTACCCACTGTGCTGGACGTCCCGGGACATGGTGACAGCCTAAAAACCATTTGCCTACTCACCCAAAGACTTTAAGCTAAAGATATGAGAGTATTTGTTTGACAGTTTTCCTCCTAGTCTACAGATTTGAACTTTTTAAAAATAAGAGAAGAGGCATTAGGTGCCTGTTATGGTTTGTGTGTCTAGATGTCCCCCCAAAGCCTCAGGCAGTCACTGGGCGGGCTTTTAGAGTGTATGACTGATCAACGGTCCAATGCTGGGATTACAGGTGTGAGTGCCGCACCCGCCCTGGGGCAGATAGGTTTGCGTATGTCAGGGAGAGGAAGTGGCTCCTTGCTGCCGCTCCTCCCTTTTGCTCTTTTGCTTTTGCTGTTTTCCACCACCATGAACTGTTGTCCTCTGCCTTGTGCCACTGTGCCTTGGGGCCAGCCAAATATGGACTGAAACCTCCACTGACTGTGAGCTAAAGAAACCTTTTCTTCCTTAATTCTGGATGGCAGGTATTTTGTCTCAGCAACGAGAGAAAAGTAAAAAGTAACCAAGACAGCACCCTACATTCACAGCAAACAGGCCATTATTTTGTATATTATATTCAGAATCCATCAGTTACAAACTAAGGAAGAAGAACATCAAGTCCATGTCCAGGCCCTAATAGTTTTAGTCCATGTAACACAAATAGAACCTCATTGCTAAAATTAGAGGCTCTCAAAAGTTCCTGGAACATGAAAGTTGCTGCATCCACAAGCAAATTGGCATCTACAATACCTCACAGCGTTCTGTAACACTCAGAGGGGAAAGCAGTATATATATACATATAGGTCTTTTTGAGGCAGGGTCTCCCTATGCAGTTTAGGCTGGCCCTGAGTTCACTTTGTAGCCCAGGCTGGTCTCAAACTCGCAATGATCCTCCTGCTTCAGCCTCCCAAGTGATGCGATTACAGACATGCACTACCACGCCCGGCGAAAGCAGTATTTTTAAAAGTTTAAGTCCACAGTAAATGGGATTCTTCTCATTATTTATTTAGTTGGCAGTTCAAGAAAGCTCTAGGGACAGGCAGGGTGACACCTGCCTGGAAATCTGACACTAGAAGGTTGAAGCAGGAAGACTGTTAGTTCAAGCCCAGTCTGGGCAGTTTATCAAAATGCTAACAAAAAGGAGGGGTGCATGGCGTGCTGTGGATGTAGCTCTGCATGAAAGTCCTGGGTTCAAGCCCTAGCACCACAAAAAACCTGTAATACAAGATCAGCAGACTACTGGGTGGGGGTACTCGGAATTGAACTGAGCTACATCCTCAGCCCCATTCCCTTCTTTTTAAGACAATGGCTCACTATACTGCCCAGGTTGGGCTTGAATGTTTAAGCCTCCTGCCTCAGCCTCCCAGAGTGTTGAGATTACAAGCGTGTACAACCACACCTAGCTTGACTTTTTCTGCAAAACCATCATTTTTTTTTTTAGACTTAGGCCATACAGTCTCTGTCACAACTATTCAACTTTGCTGCTGTAGTGTAACAGCCAGAAATGATATGTAAATACACGGGCCTGGCTGCTTTCAATAAAACTTGATCACAGAAGGCTGTTGTCTTGGCTGAGCTCCAGCAACAGCCCCAAGAGACCACGCTGAAGACCACAGAGGTGTTACGCAAGCGAGCGTCCCACGGAAATGAAGCTGCTTACCTGAGGGCCTTAAGTTCAGGAGGAGCGATGACAGCCCAATTTCCCAAACAGGGTGTTACCAAAGTGCATGATAATCTAGTTCCCTCTGTCTTAATCCTGACACAAGGTAACTTGAAGAGACCTGATGTTAACCAATCAGGTATTTTCACGCCATTCTATTTCCTTGAATATGCTTTACAGGGCAAATAACTCTGGAATAATCCTTTTGTTTTTTGTTTCTCCTTTCTTGTCCATAAAATCAGCAAGCTCTGCTCGGCGCACTGGAACACTTGGTTTGGCCCAGGCTGTATCTGCTAATCCCTGCCCTGGTCTAAAGTAAGCCTTTTGTTGGTTAATTTGTCTTTTGAGACAGAGTCTTGATATCTAGTTCAGGCTGGCCTTGAACTCACCATGCAGCCCAGGCAGGCCTCTAATTTACAGGGATCCTCCTGCCTTTGCCTCCCAAGCACTGGGATGACAGGCGTGCGCCACCACGCGCGACCAAAGCAAGCTGGTTGGGCAATGTGATCTCTGGAATAAGGCCCCGTCTCCCCACTCCCACTGCTCCATCCCTTCCACACGTCTCTGTACTTCCTGTGTCAACAGTTTCTCAAAGTGCAGTGCGGTTCCTAGATGTCTTGCTTCAAAATAATGTGAGGCTCTTGTATAATACACAAACACTTGTGCTCACTTCGGCAGCACATGTACTATAATTGGAACAATGCAGAGAAAATGAGCATGGCCCCTGCGCACAGATGACACGCAAATTCGTGAAGTGTTGCGTATTTTAAAATAATAATAATAATACACAAATACTTAAGCTGTACGCCACCCTACCAAGGTCAGAATCTCTCAAGAGTGTTCCCAGAATCCTTCCGTACCCTACTGTGGTCCTCTCATGCACTGCCTAGCTCATGGTTCCTATAATTCTTATAATGTCCTAAGTGACTAGAGCTTTAATGAGGTTATCTTTTGTTTCAAAACATGAGCCTTTCATCTTTAGCTCCTCCAAGAGTTTCAGAACAGTGGCCAGGAGGCGCTTCTGGATAACCGAGCACATGGGGGTGCGTGGAGGATCCCCACCTGCAGAGACAGGGAACTTCCACACCTGTCCCTCAGATCTGCTCTGTCCATCTTCTCATCCGACGCTCAGAAGCACCCGGCGTAATATCCTTTGTAGTAAGCCAGTAAATGCATTTCCTTAGAGCTGTGACCCACTCTAGCAAGTTACATTTAGAGAGGGGGTTCTGGGAAGCCCAACGTACAGCCAGACGGTCAGAAACACAGGAAAAACAAGCTGGGGCTTGTGACTGGCCCCGGAAAGGGGGTGGCAGGGACGATCCTGGGGGACTGGGTCCTCAACCTGTGGGATCAGATGTCGTCTCCAGGCAGTGGCAGAACTGCATTGAGCCTGAGGACACACAACTGGTTCCGGATGCTTGCTTAGCTGTGGGAAGAAACTCCCTCCAGATCCCAATATGGTGACAGAAACATCTTACGGCTGAGTTTTTCTCCACACCTACAGGTTCAGTGAATGGCCACAACACAGGATAAAACTCACAGCATTTCGGGTGTTTCTGTATCATTCCCTTCCCTCACAGGGCACTCGCCACGCTCCCAACCATGTGATTTCCACCGAGCCTGCAAGGTTCCTCACTCCTGTGGTGCCTGCTCATCTGTCTCCACTTCCCTGACCAATCCCCTTACCGCAGCCATTCCTGCCCCCAAGATACCACCCAACAATCTCTCTGCCCAGGTCAGAATTTAAGGGATTCCTGCTATGCATGGAAACAGCTACTGTTTTCTTTTTCTCATAAAATTGTGTGGAATGGGGGACACGGACTCTGCCAAGAAGCCACTTACACATCAATGAGGTCAGGTTTCAACACCGATGGCACAGCAGTTTCAATGTTGTACAGTTTTATCTGAGATCCGTACAGAGTGACTTTGACCAACCTATTGGCAAAGAAGCAGGTGAGAAAGAACATCTGGCTTAATGACTCAAATGATAAGGTACCGACAAAGACAAGCCCCGAGGACAGATTTTTCTTTTGCCATGCAGTACATCCCTGACTTACAAACTTCTGAGTTGCAAACTTTCATAGGTGTACTATATAAGACTCACTTTGTCAGCTTACAAATGAATCTGACTTGTAAACAAGTCTCCCGGAATGGAACTCATTCTTAAGTCAGGGACTCACTGTACCCGCCCCCCAAAAAAGGCACCTTCAATTTTATTCTAAGAAAATACAAAGATTTATATAAAATTTATATACAATGAAGATTTATATACACTGATACTTACTAATGCTTTATTTACACTGTTAAAAAGTTATAAAAGTACTAGGCCGGGTATGGTGGCACATGCCTGTAATCCCAGCACCCAAAAGGCTGGGGCAGGAAGATCATGGCAAGTATGAGGCCAGGCAGGCCTACATAATGAGTTCAAGGCCAGTCTGAACTACAGTGAGGCCCTGTCTCAAAAAAAAGTTTTAAAGTATTATAAATATCAAAGAATATAATACAATACATTCAAAAAAATTATACTTAAAATATTTCAAAAGAAATATTCAAGATGTGAAATATGAAAGGGTGGTAACTATTATATAGCATACTGATTTCTGTTTGTAACATGTCTTAGTTGGGCATACTGGCATACATCTGTAATCCCTGTAACTTGGGAGGCCAAGGCAGGAGGAGCCAAGCCCAGAGCCAGTCTGGACTATACAACAAGACACTGTCTTTAAAAAAAAAAAGAGAGACAGAAAAAAAGTATATCTATTAACAGAAAAAAATGCTGTAAGAATTTTGACCAAAATATGCTATTATACATAATAAGCATCATTTGCTTTAGAGATTTCATGAAGGAAGTAATATGGGTAATCCCCCCCCATTTTTCTTATTTCCAGATTATCTACAAGGAATATATAGTAACTTTCTTTCACTATGAAGTGCAAGCTGGCCTTGAACTTGTAGTGATCCTCCTGCCTCAGCCTCCTGAGTGTTGGGACTACAGACATGTACCATCGCACCTGGCTATATCTTTCTATGTGAGAATTTAAAAATTACATTTTATAAAATAGAGCTGCCTTTTTGATAGCTTATCCACAGGCTGACAGGATCTTTCCACAAAATTTGTAATGTTACAATCAGCTTGGAGCTGAGCATGGTGGCCCGTACCTGTAATCCTACATAGGAAGGCACTCAGGAAGCTAAAGCAGGATGATCCTGACTTCAAGTCCAGCCTGGATGACACTGTGAGACCTTGTCTCAGAAAAAACAAAACAAGCAAACAAAAATGTCCCAAAACCAACACGGGCAGACGCAGTAGCTCAGTGGCAGAACACTTGCCTAGCATACACGAGGCCCTGGGCTGGATTCCCAAGCACCGCAAAAATAAAAACAAAAACCCGCAGAAAAACTAACTTGACTTTGACATGGGGTGGGGGGATGCTGGGGATTCAACTCAGGGCCTCATATTGGGCTACATCCCCAGTCTTGTATTTTTGAAACAAGATCTCTCCAAGTTGTTTGCTTGGGCTGGCCTTTAACTTGCAATCCCCCTGCCTCTATTTTGGGAGAAGCTGGGCTTACAGGTACATGTTATGGCATCATTAAAATAATCTTTAAAAGGTAATGTTTCGGATGAATTGTTATTTAATATAAAAAAAACCAACAAAATGTGTACTGTCAAATCTAGGTGGTAGGTACGTGTGTTTTTCCTGTATAATTCTCTCAACTTTTCTGAGAATCTGAAAATGTTTACTACAACATGTAGGAAGAGAAAGACGGGAGGAAGAATGTTTCTGAAATAAAGTGAGGAGTTTTAAAGGCCACGTACCATTCTTTCAGAAGCAAGATATACAAAGGAGCATTACATATGGTAACCAGTTCCACAGGGAACGGGAAAGGCCTCTCTCCTTGGGAAAGGCCTCTCTCCTTAAAAATGGCCTCTCTGCCTTTCTGAGTGCCAAGAAATCCACGAGCTGGCCTCTGGGCCCAGCCCACATGGAAACGTGGGAGCTGCCAATCCACTGGGAACTCGCTGCAAGTGCGAGCTGCTTGGTCCTGGCCAAAGGCAGATGCTGTAGGTATGAAGCAGAGTCTGGAAATCTGCATCTCCAGAACTTTATTCAAACAGAAAACCAACACCACTCAGTGCAGGACAGTCAGAAAGGGGCACTTGGGGTGAGTCAGAGAAGTGAGGGAAAGGAGTCATGTTCTTTTTTTTTTTTTTTTTGCGGTACTGGGGATCGAAGTCAGGACCCTGCGCTTGCTAGGCAAGCACTTATTCCACTGAGCTATATCCCCAGCCCGAGTCATGTTCTTAACTTGGCTAGAAAGTGCAGGTGACAACGGAATCAGAACAGCAGCTCTCAGTAAGCACCATAACAAGATCATCTGGTGTTTCACTCTTTAAATCCTCTTCCACACTAACATACGAATAGCTAAACCTGTCTCTTCATACATCTGTGTTTAGCATTAACTTTAGGTTTGTTTTCTGTAATCTGTAAATGACAACACTGCTAAGCACACTGGCTAGTAAGACCACATAGCCACAGAATGAGACTTTTCTCATCCTCTAGTCTTAATGCAGGCAAAACAACAGCATCTCTAGTTACCGTGCTTGCCAACCGACGCAGTAAAGCAGCTCACACATATACAGACTTAGAAACACTGACTTGGGGCTCTGATTAAGACGACTGACAAATCTACATACTGTTACCAGTAAATTCAAAAAATGGACACCTGCAAATTTCAGTAACATGTGCCCTATCCGTCCTAAACTAAACCTCAGCACAGATACGCCTCCCATGAGACAAAGAGGAAAACCAGGCTCTCAAAACAGAAATTCTGTAGTCTGCAATGAGTCTGGCATTTGGACTCAGGAAACTAGGTCAAATCCACAGACTCCTTGTCACAAACCTCATGAGCTCCGCATGGACTTCTCGGCTCTGAGCCACAATATTGCTCAATAGTAAAATGCCAACCGCTGGTCTCTCAAAGTAGGAAATAAGATAAAGGTGCAAAAACATTTTTGAAAATTCCTTACTATTATATGTTTTTTATTATTAATACTAATTTTGTCTGTTAAGGGGTTAAAAATTCTTAGGCTGGAGATGCAGCTTGGTGGTAGAGCACTTGTACAGCACGAAAGGCCCTGGATTCAATCTCTAGTACCACCAAAAAAAAAAAAAAAAAAATTGTAGTTATCTCTGCTTTAAAGCTAACATGTAACAGTTAAAGAAAAATCTGGTATGCATGAAATTAGACTCTTGATAAGGCCACTGCGCCAGTATCAGGTATCTGAGCTTCGAGCTGGATCCACAACGAATCAATCTACCAAATACCTTGAAATTAGCTAAATCTCCTATCACTTACATCTGACTCTGGTGTGCAGTGGAGAAGAGAAGCCCAGGAGAGCGGATGTCCACCAGCACAGGCAGCTGGAGATACGCTGGGCCACTTCGTCTGAAGGAGCCAAGGGAAAGCAGCCATGAAGGGAGCCTGGTGGGGAAAGGCTGCAGCCGCCTCTCGGCCCCAGCCGCCTCTCGGCCCCAGCCTGGAAGCCGCCCAGTGTACCTCCAGGGGGTCCCAATGGGATTGGGAAATCACAAAAGCCCCACACCTCTGGCACCTGGCTGGCTACTTGGCTAGTGATGTGTCCTTATTAGCAGGGCTTTCTTTTTTTTTGTTCCCCCTTTTTGAGACAAGGTCTTGCTATGCAGTTCAGGCTGCCCTTGAGCTCACTTTGCAGCCAAGGCTGTTCTCAAACTCGCAAGGATCTTCCTGCCTCAGCCTCCAGAATGCTGGGATTACAGGCGTGTGTCACCACACCCGGCCCAGTAGGGCTTTCTTAATGCTGCTTTACCCTTAGAGGAAAACAAATACAGACAGACTCCACCTCATTTCTCCCAAGACCAATACTGTCTAGCTACAATGCAAGATCATGAATGAAATAACAGCTATCACCTACTCATAGTTTTGTGATGTGCTAGTACTGTGCTGAGTACCTCACCTCTAATTCCCACAGTAACCTACAAGAAATGACTCCCACTCCATTCAACAGAGGGAAGACCTGATGTTCAGAGAGGTTAACAGCAATCCAGTCCATGTTAGCGTGGACATGGCAGAGCTGGCAATAACACGCTGTTCCACAACAAGAAGATGAAGCAGAGCTCCAAAGGAATGGATCCATCACATGACAGCCGGCCTACCTCTCCACGACTGTGAGGGCATCATTGAACCTTGCGGCAAACACATCTCCAATGAAGTACTCAGCCAGGCGGCCCACAGCCTGCAGCAGGGAGCTCAAGTCTCTCAGGGAGCAGTGCAAACGCCGGCAGTCATTCTCCGCAGTGATGTTCAGCCTGTGCCCTGGAACACAACACCCAGACAGTTTCTCACAGAACACACTTTGTTAGGACAGGTAACGGCTTGTCCAGATAGGACATCCCCGTTCTTCAAACAAAGGAACACACAGGGTGCTTCTCAGTACCAAGCAGGGAAAATGGCTAAGCCTCTACCCACAGCTATACTCACATGGGCCCAGGGGACTAGGAGGAGGGCCAGTCAGCCAGACAGAAGAGCCCCTAAGCTGAATTCTCTTGATCCTAAGAAGGTACTGACACCCCCAATTTTACACACAGAGTGCACCCAGGGAGGCCCACGAACCTGCCCAACGTGGGTCCTATTTCCAGGGCCCAGCTGGCATTCTCACCTGCATCTCTGACCCGTACGCTGCTGGCCCTGCTAGTGCAGGGGTGCATCCACACTGCCCCCTAGGCTTCTGGGTGGCACAGTGTAGGATAAAAGGTGAGGATTGTGATGTGGAGACACAGTCTCTGCTGCACACAGCTCCGCGCCTCACTGAATCCTTTCAAGACCGCACCTCAAGGATGAGGGTGGGGAAGGTGCTGATACTAGCTCACTGTTTTAAGGGCTAAATTACAATGCACTGAAAATCTTATAAACTACAAGGCAATATACAGAGCTAGTGACTTTCTAAGGCCTTAAACTTTCTTCATTTTTAGCATCTACTCAGACCTAGTGAGGAGGCTAAGATGGCAGACAAAAATATCTGTAATTCAGTCCTCACCTCCTTGTCCTCCAGATGCCTTTCCTTACAAATGTCCAGAAGAGCAGAAGACAGCCGAACACCCAGGTCGGAGGCCCCTGAGCTGGACAAGTGCGCCTTACTCCCACAGAAGCTCTGAGGGGTGCCCCGAGCTCCAGGACACACACTTACAGTCCCGCCACTCCCTCAGCACTTCTCCAATCTGCTGCCTCCCCTCGCCTACTTCAGCCCTTTAACACCTGCCATGCCATCTCCAGCCCTCCTCCCCCAGGGCTCCACAACCATAGGCAAGGCTGCCTCTCAGGGACTCTCAAACACCCCACACCGGACGGACTAGGCCCAGTCGCCAGCAGGGCGCCTGGTACACAGCGAGTGACCATAAATGTGTGGGTAATTTCAATACAGAACAGATGGCTAACTAGAGCAGGACAGGGCGTCCCCAGGAGCAGGATCTCCTAAAATGGCCCCTCTTAGTACTTAAAGGTAAACACGGGTAAGCAGCATTTCTGGAGAGGAACCCAGCAAGGGTAAACCCCGCAGACAGAGCGGTAGATGAAGCACAGGCCCAGTGCCTCGGGTCCTACACCCAGTTCCAAGCAGTAAGGCCAGTGACAGTACCCGCGATGGCACCAAGGAAGACAAGGGCCTGAAAAGCAGAACACTTTGGCCAGGCTGTTGTCACAGGGGTTCACGTTCCAAGAAAGAGAGAACAAAGCAAGTAGCCTCCCGGGGAAGGACCTACAAGGAGAGCCGATCCGGCCCCAACCGCTTGCCCCTCCGCCACAGCCCCAGGGACAGCAGTGTCTTGGTGCAGTTAGGAAGGGGCTGGGCTGCAGACAACTCTGAGAAGTGGTGGCCAAGGAGAGCAAGGCCAGCCCTCCAGCCACACACAGCAACAGGAGAACTGCCCGCTCCCAGCAGAAGGGGCCCAGCTGACAAACAGAGCCGACAGGTATTTTCGGTCATGTTTTCTCATAAGCAACACTGCCTTTGTCAGGGCCAAGAAATGAGATGGCCCTCATGTCCCAGTTCACAAAAGCACCACAATTATATACTATCTGACGGGCAGTGGGGTTTTCAGGATTACAGCCATGCAACCAACTCCCAGGGCCAATTTCTAAAAGTGGGCATATGGGTAGTATTGGCCCAGGAGGCTCCTGACAGCTTCAGGAAACCCAGTCTCCCTGCACACACTCATCGGCAGTGCCAATCAGATCTCTGCTGGTCATTGGTTTTCACCTTACTAACTGCACTTACCACCCTGAACCAGGTATCCTTAGTTTAGGTATACAAGGGAGATACTTAGTCTTAGGTATACAGAGGAAATAGTCTGTGTTTCCTTTAAAAACTAAAGCAACACTATACCTTCAGTCCAGTCTCCACTTGAGCATGGTCCTCAGCAGCCAGTTACTAGATCGCTTAAACCTTAGCCTAACAAAGCCTTCCCCCTTTCCCCTGGCCTGGCATCTCCCCTTCAACCCCTGGCCCATCAAGTCTCCTCTGGAACAACTCACCCTGGGCAGCTCAACGTCTCTTGAGAGACACCTCCATCTTCACACTACTTGGTCAAAAACACAGGGAAGGTATGTCTTCCTGTCATTCCTCACTGTCCCTAGGCAATCCTTGAGAGTAGACCACAAGACGAGTCAAAGCCCGCCAACAGATGACGTGGAGGCAGACGTGACATTATTCCAAACCGCTCTTGGCTTAGATACAGTCTTGGTCCCTCCATTTCCCACTGACCTCCTTCTGACAATCGTTCCCACCTGATCACCCCCTCTAACTTCTCACTTGTCCAGCAAAGCACAGCAGCTAGACAGGAAACCAACTCGGAAGCGCCATGCATTTTCACCTGTCAGTTGGAACCATGTGAAACTACTGCTGTCTGACCCCTTCTGAATCTAACCTGTGACTCCACACAGGGCAACTCAGTACACGTGGGCCATGCCAAGGGCCAGTGAATCAAAGGGGTTGCACAGCACACAGGGCAGAGCTCAGGGAGGGGGGCAGCAGCCCATACAGAAAGGGTCTGAGGGGAAAGCCAACCAAGGGCTTCCTTACCCTCGAACAGCAAGAGAGACAGTGCAAGCGAAAGACACCCCCCGGGGGCACTAGGGGCTCTGCGCAAATCATGTGCAGCACTGATACAACAGGTCTGGTTTGGGCTTTTCTGAGGAAGTGGCTGCAAGATTCGTGGGAGCACAGGAAACAGCAACCACACCAAATCTTCCGAATCTGAATGCTCTAACAAAATTTCAGGATAAGAGGGAGAGGTGCTTTTGAGCTGGGTAAGAACCGTGTAGTTTTACTGCTGGTCAAAATGTACACACAGTTATCATAAATGACACACTACACGGGAGAAGAACTACAACTGGCTCCCACCTACACAGGAGAAGCAAGAACTGGAGCAGGTCCAGCAGGTCCAGGGTACAGACGGACGGAGGGGAGCACAGCCCAGCAGAAGGAAAGGTAACAGGGTTCCTGCTGAGGCAGCAAGGCTGGCCCGTGCCGCCAGGAGAGGGCGAACAGCCACGGACCCAGGGAACAGACGGCATTCCCTAACTCCTACTTTCTAACAGCCTCTGTGTTGGAGATGTGGCTTCGGAGTCACTAAGGCATTAAGGATGCTTTGTGATGGGTAAGAAAGCTCACTTTGAAAGGGAAAATATGAGCCTCTCTGACATGAGGGGTTCTGCCACCAGAGGGTCAGCGCTAAGAACGAAACCTGTACCAGCTCTAGCAGAGGCCGGCTCTGAGACAGCCGGGAAATGCGCTTCCCTGAGTACGAGAACATGGTATCTGAGGGGAAATTAATCAGGTTATCCTTCTAAGAAACCTCTGAGTTATCAGCTGGCTCAGAAAACAGTTTCAAACTTAATGCAAAATTTTATCTAAAAACACACTCAATTTAATGTTAAAAAAAGAAAACTACAACAGTGAGTAGGAAACTTAACAGGTGATTTCAGGCTCTTTTTTTCCCCTTAGTGCTGGGCCAGGACCCAAGCCAGGGCCTTTGCACTGAGATGCGCCCCCAGCCATTGCTGTTTGTTTTGCTGTTAGTTGGGGGGGAGCCACTTTGACTTTGGTCCTTTTTCATTAGAGACAAAGTCTCACTGAGTTCCCAGGTTGGGTTCAAACGTAAGATCTTTCGGCCTCGATCTTCCAGTGCGCTAGTATTATAGGCATATGCTGCTATGACAGGCTTTTTAAAAAAAAAAATAATTGTGCATAGTACATTCTCATTTGAATAATGGCCCCAAGGGAGAGACTACCTGGACATGATTATTCCAAAGCATGAACTGTAGAAACATCTGTAATATTTGTACAGAGTCAAATGATTTTTATTAGTGTTGATAACATATTTTACAGGCATGGTTGTTTTGAAAACTGTCCATTTCCAATTTCTCTGTAAATTGTTCTTACCCTGTCCATACAGCCAGGGCCTAGACATGGGCATGCCAAGTCCCATCAATCTCCTGGGGCCCACTGGATTATTTAGAGGCCAATACAGTCATGGAAATAACCCGTCAGGAGCCCAAGAAGGGCAACCTCAGACAGAGCCTCCCGCAGAGGCGCTGCCATGAATAACAAGCTGGCCAAGGACGTAACTACACGCCATGCAGCTCAGTGCCAAGTTGAAACAGCAGTGATCCAGCAGAGGGGCCACAGGCCAGGCCTGGGTGTAGCTCCTGAAAAGCTGAAATGGCGCAGAAGAGGTGGTGGGGCAGGGAGAATATGTGAAACTTTAAGGTATCTGTGTTTTGAGCTGGCAGAAATGAGTAGCAGTTACAACTTTATATTCTCAACACTGTACCACCACAGTGACCAACCAGCTATGTGACCTGGGCTACATGAACACTTCTTAACATCCGTGTCCCCTTCTGTAAAACAGGGGTAACTAGTAACAGTACCCTCCAGGATAGCCGGTTAATACCACAGTGATAACACAGCTCCCGGCGTCCAAGGAGCACCATAGAAAGGAGGGTATTATAATCACCACAATAACAAAACGCACTGAGCCTGCACCTTGAGCAGATGAGGAAGCCAGCAGCAAGCGAAAGCCTCTCCAGCCAATGGCTTTCCACAGTGGGAGAGACAAGGGACCGAGCTCTCAGTGTTCCGTCAAGTTCCCCCTGCTCTGGAGTTGCTCCCCTGTCCTGATCCTATATGCCAGAAAGGGAACACATCACAGGAAAGCCCAAGGTCGGTCCCTTCCTAGCAGATCTGTCTTTTAAAGGATAGAAGGAAACAGTCTAGTGTTTTTAGTAAACCTTACCTCTTTGGTTCAAATTAACTTCTTTTCAAACACTTCTTTGGATCACAAGGTCACAACTTCATGTTTTACTTCCTTAACTACTTTGAATCATGAGTTTTAAAAAAACTGCTCTGTTTAAAACCAGAAGAGCTGGGCGTGGTGAGACACACCACTCATCTCAACACTTTGGGAGGCTGAGACAGGAGGATTGCTATGAGTTAAGAGGCCAGCCTGGGCTACACAGTGAGTTTAAGGCCAGTCTGAATTACATCGTGAGACCTTGTCTCAAAAAGAAGTGGAGAAAGATTGGGAAGAGGGAGACTGTAGTGGAGAATTCACATTACGACAGCAAAGTTGGCAGGAATTTACTTTCAGTCTGACTTTTTTTTTAACATTTGGTTAGTAGAATATAAAAATGAGTTTACCTGAGCCCGAAGTAACTATAAACTGCTGTAATCCCAAATAAACTTCTAAATTGTCCTGAAGAACGGGGAACTGAAAACAAAGAAACAAAGTTTAAAAATCTTTTCTCCAAAAAATCTTTACATGCATCTAAGAAAAAGTGACTCCTCTTCAGTGCCCCTGCCAAAAATTTCTACAGTTGAAACTACCAATTATAATACAGAATAGGAAAAAAAACAACATATCAGTTTGATTTTTTTTTTAAAGCAAACCAAAAGATGCTAAGGTGTGACTTATACTCCTACAAGAAAACATCAGGTCACCAAGTGATCTAACCTTCTGCAGCTCTGAGATGGGCCCACATTGTCCTTCAAGTAAAGGGAAAGGCCGGGCATGGTGGCGCACACCTGTAATCCCAGCACTCGGGAGGCTCAGGCAGGAGGATCCTTGAGAGTTTGAGGCCAGCCCGGGCCTCAAAGTGAGCTCAAGGCCAGCCTGAACTGCACAGCGAGACCCTGTCTCAAAAAAGAAAAAAAAAAAAAAAAAAGTACAAGGGAAGCCCTCCTTAAAGGATGTGCCAAGTCTGCCTTGGCAAAGCACATAAGAAAGTAAAAAGATGGGCCAGATTCTTTGGAAGCCAGTTTCCCATGTTTATGAAGCAGACAGGATTGCAAAACCAGAGCTGGATCTTCCCTTATAAAGTTGCTACATTCACTGTAAAATAAAAAGAAAACTCAACTGGGCATGGAGGCACATGCCTATCATTCCAGCACTCTAGGCTGAGGCAGGAGGATCAAAAGTTCCAGGCCAACTCAAACAACTTAGCAAAAACCTGTCTCAAAATTTAAAACAAAGCTGGGCATGGCGGTGTAAGCCTGTAATCCCAGCACTTGGGAAGCTGAGGCAGAAGGATCATTGCAAATTTGAAACCAGCCTGGGCCAGCCTGAACTGCAGAGCAAGACCCTGTCTCAAAAAGACCAAAAAATAAAATAAAGTAAATAAAACAAGACAAAAATTTAAGAGCTAGAGATGTAGCTGAGTGTGATGGCCCTGGGTTCAACTGCCAGTACCTAGAAAGGAGGGGAAACTTGCATGTGTCCCCTTATACGTGCCTAAGAGAGTCACATACCAAAGTAAAACAGTGCTTTTGGAATTTCGGATTTTATCCAATTTTATATTTTAAACAAAGCTTCCATGGTTGACTTAAAATAGTTTATGAAAACATTATCATTTCTTAAATTTGAGTTGAGGGTCAGTTATGGGAATTATGCTTCTTTGTTTAAGAAAAAAAAAAAAACTAAAAACTTGGAGAGAGGGTGGTAACAGACAAGCCAAAAAAGCCACGCTGCAGGTGCAGGCACCGATGAAGAGTCCTCACCCCCCTCAGAGAGTGAGTTACCAGAGTCGAGAAGGCATGTGTAGGCAGGAGCTCCATCACTTTGGCCACCACCTCCAAGCTCTGGCGTAAGTACCGCTGCCACTCTGTCTGCTGCTGTGGGGAAACAAGGACATCAGCTCTCCCGCGCAGGCCGCGGCACCCATCACCTTCCCAGGTAGTTCCCCTGAGCCTCCAGTCCACCCTTAGACAGAGACTGAACAAGTGGAAAAGGACGGAACCGGGTTATTTGGTCCTTTTTAAAAGACATGCCAGAAATAACTTGGTGTTTAATCCAATAATTAATTTCATAACAATCTATTTCCTTAGAAGGCAAACAATTCACATAGAAAATTCACTTTTTCCCCTCGGGTCATGGGAGTACAGAGAACAACAAGCACCTGTGAAAGATCTAAGTGCCCTTTGCACTGTCCCATCTACGGTAATCAGTCACTGACCATCATCGGACATGGCCCACTACCAAGTGTCTGCACACAAATCTCATTAACTCAGTGACGCTGCAGGTGTGGGCCACGGACTGGCAGCGTCAGCATCCCCTGGGGGCCTGGAGCAGTGCACTCTGTGGCCTGTTGGAGACCACTACAAAGTGGCTCTGAGCAGGATTTAATATTAACCATTTGGGTTTCCATATTTACTTGTGAGTTGTCTGAAGTTTAGGCCTCTTGTCTGGAGATGGGCAGCAGACTTATAGTACACGAACCTCTGTGAGTCCCTGGTCACCCTGAGGCCTGTACTGGCCTGTGAAGCTGTGAGGCCTCTAAGGACAAGACAAGCCCACAGCTGAGGATGTTTGGCTTCAACCCCAATTAACTTAAAGGAGACTGCAACTGCAGGCATCTCACTCTTGCTGTGAAGGCCTTCCTGGAAATAACACAGTTCTGCTACATTAACCTAATGTATTACTTGGAAAAGTCCTGCCCAGATTTGTTTTCCTGAGTATCCTCCTGCTTTGTTTGTAAACCAAATAAACATAGACTGCCCAGAAGTCTTTGTCTAAACTCAGAGAATATCGAAGCTGTAAGAGTGAGACCCTCCTGGAGCCCTGAAATCATTTCCACTGTCTCATTTATTTAAGCCTTCGCCCTTGTCCACTCACTTGGGAGACTGCAGGCCTGATCAGCCCGCAGTAACTAAGGGTTATTTAACCCAATAGTGGCTCCTACCCCAGCCCTCCACAATCAGTATCTATATAACAAGCTATTTAAGAGATCTGTATCCAAACTAAAGGTTAAAAAGCACTGACCTAAATTAAAGTTAATAAGCGAAACTAAAGTTCACCAAGCACCCAACGATGTCTCCAGCATGCAACAGTCCTTCCACACAGAGTAGCTACTCTGTCAGTGCAGTCAGGGCCCTTTAGGCAGGCAAGAGAATTAAAGCTCAGAGAAACTCAGTACTCAGACCCCCAACTCTGTGCTCAAGGCTGCCACAACTGAAGTCCAGGACAACAGGGTCCGAGCACACGCTGTCCCGCCCCACAGTCCAGCACGGCTGCCCTGCCAGCCTTGACCTTGCCACATCACTGCAATTTCAGGAACAGCAGCAATTACTTGAAGATCTTGAAGTGTCTGCTGGTTAAGGACAAGGAGCACCAGAACTGAGATCTTCAAAACACTTTCCTTACTGATCACTTACTGGTCCACTTATTTAAATATAGGATGACCAAGATTTGCATAGTTTATGAATTTTTATAACAGGAAACATAAAAACAAACTTATCAAATATATCCAGTACAAGAGTCCACTGCTGAGCTCACACCTGCCTGAGCAGCACCCAAGGGATGCTCAGTGTGAACTGTGAAGTGGCTCATGGTGGGCGCGCCCCAGTGTCAACTGCACTCAGGAAGAGCTTACGCTGGAGGCGCCAGCACACATGTAACCCCAGCACTCTGGGAGGCTGTGGCAGGAGCCCAGCTGGAGGCCAACCAGGGCAGCTTAGTGATGGGGATCCAGCCTCAAAGTAAACTTTTTTGAAGATAGGCTGGGGATGTAGCTCAGTGAGAGGGTCCTGGGTTCAATGCTAAGAACCATAAAAACAATCAGTTTACAAAACATACTCAAGACAGACTTCCTCAGTCTATCCTTAGCATTGAAATACCTCTTCAACTATTTCCACAAGATGTTCTCTGCTGCCCAGAGCAGAGTGCAGAGAGGTAAAAGAAAGGTGTCACGGAGAAGGAACAGGAAGGATACAGAGCTCTACTACCCACTTCTCACTGCATATCTGGTCTCTCTACTTAGATTTGTAGTCCATATAGACACAAATCTTTTTTATTTCAGTCAATGAGGCAAAAGAGACCAGTATGAGATTAAAAAAAAAAAAATCCGTTCAAGACTACTGTGGTTTAAGAAGCCTCAGAGCAGAGGGCCCTGGCCCCAAGCCCCGATGCGACCCACAGCACCCCGACCGGACAGGGCTGCTCGGACTGCAGCGCTCACATCATCGTCCAGAGTCTCGTCGTCCAGCTCCTCCAGCTGGGCCTGGTTGTATCTGAACTGGATTCGATTCAGCACCTCCGTGAGCAAGAGGACCAGTGCGTCTTCGTACCTACGTGTGAGAGAGAAATTCGACATTATGGAAAAGGAAGCTTTTAGTCTAGAATTTTGAAAAGGGTTCTTGAACTATGAAGGGAATAAGTAGGCAGGTTAGACTATCACATGCAATAAGTACCTAAAGCCCCGAAGCTAAGTGCATGATTCAGCAAGGACGTGTATGAACAGAACAGGAGCAAGAGTACTTATTTAAACTGTACTCTAGGCCTCGTACAGCTTTTGGTAACAATTTTTATTTCAGAATCGATTTTGTCTGCTACCAGGAATCGAACTCACAACTTCGTGCTTGCCAGGCAGGCACTGTGCCGCTGAGCTATATTCCCGGCCCTGTCTGATATTGGTATTGCTAATCTAGCTCTTTTTTGGTTGTTTGCACCGAGTCTATTTTTCCATCCTCTCAATCTACCTGTGCCCGAATCTAAAGTGAGCCTATTGCAGACAACATACAATTGGATCACGGTTTTTACAAATCTATCCTCCAACCTTTGCCTTTTAACTGGAGAATTTAATCAATTTCATTAATATAATTACTGACAAGGAAGGATGTATTTCTACCATGTTGTTTTCTGTATGTCACATGCTCCTCAGTTCCTCTATTTGTCCTTCTTTTGTGTTCATTTTCTAGTGTAGCATTTTAAATGTCTGTCATTTTTTTAAAACACACACACCGTTTTATTTATTTTCTTAGTGTGTACCCTTGGAATTAGAGGCATTATACGTGTCAGTTAAATCAATGAATCAATGCTGTTAACAGACACGAGAGGTAAGTGGTATCATCATCCATACCCCTCTGATGAGAAAATCATAGTCAGGAATCCAGGGCTCCCTAACTCAATGCCCTCTGTTCCCCCAACATATAAACCACCAGAGGGTTTTGTGCCTGTGCCACCCAACACCAACCCCCAATTTTCAGTCAATTTGAAGAAGACTTAGGAGCTAAAGAAAGAAATGGAACAAGCCTGGGAAATCTGGACCCTCCAGTAGCTATCTAAGAGCAATTCATCCAGGAAACACTTGGGTCCTAGGTTTCACTATTTCCCACACTGACAAGAACCCAGCTCAGAAGATACCAAGTTATACGCAACATCTGCTACCACGCGGGCCAACAAGCCACAAACCTTTCATTTTTCAAAAACAAATGTCACCCAAACACTTGCCTGTCTTGAAATGCTTCTAGGCTCGCTGCTCACACACAAAGCAGACCACTGGAGCAGATCAGTAAGCCTCCAGAGCCAATTTATTTGCCGAGTTTTGTGGGGCTGAAGCTGAGGATGCACCAAGCCCATTCTCCCTCAGCCCATTAGGTTCTGCCAAAGGACGGTGAAGGAAGGCAGAGACAAGGGGAAGTGATGGGGCTTCCTTCCCCCGTGGACCTGCTCTCTGGGCAGCGTTTCCCTACAACGGGCACTGGCAACAGGACAGGTGCCAGTTTCCACCCTTATTCCCCATGCCAGAAGCGGCCTGGCTGTGGGCACTCCTGCTCTCACAGGGACACGTGCAAACTCTCAGGTGCCCTCTGTGCTCTCGGAGAGCTGAGCCCTCACACACAGGCCCCACCCTCTCGTGTTCTGGATTTTCACATTCCCACCTCCCTCCTTTGAACCCTGGCGCAGGCACGGAGTTGATTCCTACAGTCCCATCCGGGTTCCCTCTGCATTCCCATAATCACATCTGGTTCCCTCCACATTCCCCTCTGGCTTTTCTAGCCCTCTAAACCCTGTTTCCTATGATGAATTTGCGGTTGAAACCTTATGTGTTTCTGTTTTCCTGACAATCCCTAATTAATGCTCTACCCAATATAATCCTGGCTGAATACTGGGTAGGAAGAGAACCGACCTAAAAAGGGATGCGATGTCAAAGCCAAATGCAACCCACCTCACCTGGGAGCTATAAGCCAGGAGATGAGACGCTGGAATTCGGACCAGCCCTTCTGGACGGTCACACTTCAGAGTCTGGGAGGCACTACAGCTCGTCTTCTAACCAGAGAAAGACCTCTAACAGTAGCAAAACCACTATTTGCAAATAGCTTAGCAATAACAGACCCCAGGCCCATCAGTGATGAAGCAGATCCCATGGCGGAATGCTGCCAGGGAAAATCAATGACAGAAGCGGCAACATGAGCAGGGAGAACCATGCCAGAGTCAAAACCACACTTCAGCACACTTCGCAGAAAGGGGAGATTGAACACTTAGGCCTAAAGCCTATATTTGCCATTTGCTCATAACACAAATTGCTACAGTTATAGAAGCTTCGTGCTATAAATTAAGCAAAACATTCTCACAGAAAGAAAATTACATCAGACTAGAGGGTGGACCAGAGGATAGACAAATTCTGTGATCTATAAATTGCCTTACTGAGCTATGAGGGGATTCAGAGACTCTGTATGTAACAATGACCCTAACTCTGAACTAAAATCCTCACCGTCACAGTTGGCAACCCTAGCCAAAAACCAACAAACCAGTATCACTTAAAAATTTAAACCCGACAAGGGGCCATGCTGAAAGTACACAGGCGACTGCTCTTGAGAAGTGTTTCCTGCAAAGTGGCGCTTGTCAGGGATACAGGGAGAGGGCAGAGGCCTTAGCCGCCGGCTTCATGCCCATCCTCTCTTCCTCAGGAGAAGAGTGCTCCTAAGCAGCAGTGGGCACATGCCATTTCCCAGGCTCCTTTGCAGAGTGACGGCCCATGAAATGCTAAAGGAAGTCATGGAGTGGGGCTTCTGGGAAAACTTCTTTTGTCCAGCTTTACCCACTGCTCATTCTTACGACCTGTGTGACAGCTGTTCATCCATCCAGCATGCATTTTGACTATAAGGTGATGGTGGAGATGCAGATGGAGGCCATGCTTTATTCCCAAGGCCAGTGGAAAAAAACAGGTAAACGAGTCCAAAGACAATGTGGCACACAAGGAACAAGCAAATACTGAGGATTTCTTAAACGAAAGACAACCGACAAGTGGCGACTTCAAGAGACACAGATGTTAGCCATTACCAAAAGGCACCATCATTACACCAGTGAGGTTTTCTGGAAGGATGCTGGGAAATGAACGGCGTCCCTCCTTGTGGAGAAGGACAGTCTACAGTTTACCTTTCCATGTATTACCCATGTGGGACTTGGAGCCTGACCAAGCCATATGACTGATTCTGCAGGAAGTCTAGCGAAAGCACTGTGTAAAAGGAAATGACAGCAGGACCTTGGTCCCTGTGGATGCCGCTGGGACAGCGCTAGATGCTTGCAGAGCTACGCCCGAAGGAATGGTGACAAGATGGCTGGCTAAGTCAAAGTCCAGTCCCTGGGATAATTAAACTAGACTGCCCTTGCTGATTCTGTTAATCATTCCTCCCATTGCCCCTGTTGTTGCTCTTTGTCTGAATCCCCATAAGAGGCTGAAGAAAACTGTAACCGAGGCTTCAGCCCCATGATCCCACAACTTTGTCCCTGGTTTTTCTTTTCATCCACTGCTCCCTGTTCTCAGGACCTGTCACCCTACACAGAAACCGACTTTATACCGACACCTCCTCACCCCAATCCACACACTGAAGAACTATTCCTACCAGAGACAAGACCTACAGAGGTAAAGACGGTCAAGTGACGTGGTAAGGGTGGGACCTTAATCCAATGGGACTGGTGCCCTTACAGGAGGAAGAGACAGGAGCCAGCGCTGTTGTGCGTGCACGCATGCACGGAAGACAGGCCATGTGAGCATGTAGCGAGAAGGCAGTCACCTACAAACCAACAAAAGAGCCCGCAGCAGGAAGTAAAGCCGCCGGCACCTATATCCAGGACTTCCACCACCAGAACTGTGAGGATACAGAATAAAATTATGTTACTTAAACCAGTAGCTGGGTGTGAGAAAACAGGCACGTGGACAAGCAGTGGCCTGCTCCAGTCCAGACCTGTGATACCCTGTAACCCAAAGGCATGACTATGCACCAACTTCAAGCCATCTCTACATTCTGGTTCCCTTAGCACAGCGCAGCAGAGCGGCAGCCCAACAAACGGGCCTGATCCTAGACACAGAACATGCCTAGGGAGAGAAAGTAACTCTGCAGACAGCAGACCCAGGGAGAAGTAACAGACCTGGCCAGCAATGTCAGGAACTCCAATGTGGCCCTCCCAAAGTGACTGGATGAGAAACAACCACAGGAGACCACTGCAGAGAGGGAGCAACACCTCCTTCCCAGAGAATGAGTTTGCGCTGGGAAAGACACAGGCCTTGCCCTTTACAAGAAACAATCAGACTCAACGAGTGCTGACATTTAATCCAGCAGTCCACTTGGACCCTTGTCCTGCAGCCTAACTCCAGCAGAGACCACAGTGCCGATGCATCTCCCATCTATAACAGGAGCAAGGACACACCTTGCTTGGGCACAGTCTGGGGAGAATGGATAGAGGGGCCTCTGCTGTAGGGAGGGCACCTCAAAAACCCAATGAATTGGAATTCAGATGAACAGACTCCTAGATATATATGAATTATCAAAACTGAACCCAGATGATTTAAAAAGCCTTGAATAATAAATCCAGTAACAGATAATGAACTTGAAACAGTAATTAAAAATAAAATCCTACTAAGAAAAGCCCCGATCAGAGAGATCCACTGATGAATTCTACAAAAACTTCAGGGACGATCTAACACCAATACTCTTAAAGCTCCTAATGAAACTGAAACGGAAGGAGCCATCCCCAAGTCCCTCCCAAAAGCTACCTAGCAGTACCAACTCTAAAACCACACAAGGATCCAACTAAAAAAGACAATTATAGACCAATCTCTTTAATGAACACAGAAAAAGAGCAAAAACCCTCAACAAGATACTTGCAAACAGAACACAACAAATCATCCAAAACATCATATATGTTATGACCAAGTGGGCATCATCCCAGGGATGCAGGATGGTTCAACATACACAAATCAATAAATGTAATACATCACATAAATGTAGGGACAAAAGCTACATACATGATCAACTCAATAGACAGAAGAGGCCTTTGACAAAATTCTAACATCCTTTCACAATAAGATCACTGAAGAAAGTATGAAGGACCTTATCTCAATCTGATAAAAGCCATTTATGACAAACATGCTGCCAACACCATGTTAAATGAGGAAAACCTCAAAGCTTTCCCCCTGAAATCAGGACAAGACAAGGATGTCCATTATCACCACTCCTACTCAACATAGTACTCAAAACATCAGCAAGAGCAATTAGGCAAGAAAAAGAATTAAAGGGGTTTGTATAGAAAAGAACAAAATCAAATGACCATTATTTGCAGATGACATGATCCTCTATACATAAAATTCCTTAAACCCACCAAAAGACTGTTGGAATTAGTAACAAAATTTAGTAATGTAGCAGGATACAAAATCAATGCTCAAAAACCAATGGTGTTTCTGTTCAACAGTAATGAACCTACTGAAACATAAATTAGGAAAAAAATTACCTTTCATAATAGCACCAAGGAAAACTAAATATTCAGAAATTAGCCTAACTAGGGATATGAAAGACCCTATGAGGCAAACTACGGCATTCTAAAAAAGGAAACTGAAGAGGACATCCAAAAACAGAAAGCTATGCCCTGTTCCTGGATGGGCAGAACCAAAAGAACTGGAGAAAACAATCCTAAAATCCATATAAATCAGAAAACATCCAGAATAGCAAAAGCAATCCTGGGTAATGACAGCAAAGTAGGAGACATCACAATCCCCAACTGAAGGTTATACTACAAAGCTACCATGATAAAAATGGCATGTAACAGGCACAACACACATGATAATCAGAGGACAAAAACAGATGATGCAGAAACAACCCAAAGCACATTCAATTCTTTAATTTTGACAAACAGACCAAAAACATAAACTAGAGGATAGTTTCTTTCATACACGGTATTGGGAAAGCTGGCTATCCACACGCACAAGACAAAATCGAGACCCGTATCTCTCACCATGTACTAAACTAAAATCAAAATAGATCAAAGAACTAAATGTTAAAACAGAAACAATGTGTTGGAAGATAAAATAGGTAAAACTCTTGAAGTTACAGGCATAGGCAAGGGCTTTCTGAACAAAGTCCCAGTTGCACAGGAAATAGTCTTAAGAATCAACAAATGGGATCATATCAAATTTAAAAGCCTTGCAGAGCAAAGAAAAGAAAAGAAACCCTACAGGATAGGAAAATATTTCTGCCAGCTCTTCCTGAGACAGAGGGACAATATCTAGAATATACAGTCTAAAAAATTAAGCCCTCCATAAAAGACCCCATCAAAAAATGAGCAACTAGAATAGACACTTCACAGAAGAAACAGTTCAAATGACCAATAAATACATGAAGAAATGCTCCACATCACTAGCTATTAGTAAAACAACACTGAGATTCCATCTTACCCTAGAAAGAATGGCCATCCGTGAGAAATCTAATAATAACATGCTGGCAAGGCTGCAGGGAAATAGGAATCCTTCTACATTGTTGGTGGGACTGTAAACTAGCTCAACCACTATGGAAATCAGTATGGACATTCTTAAAAAAAAAAAAAAAAAAAACTTTGCTAATTTTTTTTTTCGGTACTGGGGATCGAACTCAGGACCCTGCGCTTGCTAGGCAGGCGCTTATTCCACTGAGCTATATCCCCAGCCCCTAAAAAAAAAAAAACTAACACACTAGAAATTCCATTTGACCCATCTATTTCCTTGTACGTATTTTTCTGAGAGTTAAAACAGATCATATTATAGTGACACACACATGCGTTCCCCCTATGTATAGCAGCTTGATTCATAACAGCTTGATCTTGAAAGCAGCCTGTGTGTCCCAGCAACTGATGAATGGACAGAGAAAATGTGACACTGACACAGACAAGAATGCTACCGCGCCATGAAGAAGAACCCTGAACCATTCGTAGGAAAATGGGTGCAGCTTGGGACCATGTATTCAGCGGAATGAATCAGACATACAAGCCGAAGTACCCGTTGCCCTCATATGAGAACCCTACATCATAAATACAGAGCAAAATAAAAGACGGGCGACAGGAAGGAGAGAGAATTTTCTCACAGAGGAACCTGATCAAGAGAGGGAGGGAGGAGGGAGGGGTGGTAAAGGGGATGAAGAAGGAAGATGTGTTATGCACAGCCACAACTCCATACAAGGAATGAAAGCAATATGTTCTACAAACATGTACTACTAAAATAAAGTAACACCCAGCCTTACTTTGTCATTGCAACCTAATCTGACTAATACCAAATGCAACTGATATCACAAGGAAAAACAGAAACTTCAAGAGTGAAGGGAAAAGCAAGAAAACTGGTGAATGTCTAGGTAAATATAACACTATTTTTTTTCCACTTTTAAGATCTTTAAAAGGTAGACAGGGATGAACGTTTAAAGAAAACAAAAATCACAAAACTGTCTAGTGGGGTTTTCAAAGCATGTAAAACCAACAACAACTGCAATGTAAAGAAGGGAATAAATTTATGATCTATATAGTCATAAAACTTCTTATCATACCAGGGTAAAATGTTAACACAAAAAGTGAATACATATTAATCCCCAGAGCAACCAGTACAAATAAACCCACGTAAAGAGTCGTAGCCACGCACGGTCGTGCTCACCTGTGCGCCCAGCACTCCGGGAGGCTGAGGGAGGCCTGCAAGTTTAGACACAGCCTGGGCAACTCAGCAAGAGCCTATCTCAAAATAAGGGTTCAATAGGCAGCAGGAAGAAAGAAAGGGAGGAAAGGAGGGAGGGAGGGAAGAAGGAAAGGAAGAAATGAGGGAAGGAGGGAGGCAGCGAGGCAGGGAGGCAAACTAATATGTATACAATTTACTATCAGTCTCAAAACAAATGAAAAACTGATAGAAATGAAATGCAACAGAGACAAATCCATAATTACATCGGAGAATCCACTTTTCTCTGAGTAACTGGCAGAACAAGTAGGATAAAAAGACATGCACAATGTTATCAACCAATCTAACCTGACATTCACAGAACACCCTCCACCTAACACTAGAATTATTCACTTTTTCAAGTACATAATAAACAATCTACAAGACTGAGTTACAAAATAAATAAACCTTAACAAATTTAAAAGAACTGAAACCATACAGTTTATAGTTCACAATTAATTGAACTGGAAATCAACAAAAACATGGGAAATTCACAAACATTTGGAAAGTAATGATTTGAAGAAAATTAGAAAATATTTTATCAAGTAAAATACAACACAGTAAAATCTGTTGGATAAGCCAGGCATGGTGGCATGTAATCCTAGTACTTGGGAGGCTGAGGCAGGAGAATCACCATGAGTTAAAGAGGCCAGCCTGGGCTTCATAGAGAGTTCAAGGACAGCCTGAACTGCATAGTGAGACGTCTCTAAGTAAACAAACAAACAAATAAATTCATTCTTTCATTCATCCGTTAGTTCCGGTAGAAAAAGCTCAACCAATGCTTACAAGGAAATCTGTAGTATTAGATGTTGATGTGCACAATGAAGATAAACCACACAGAGCTCACAATTTATGAGAGTGAGATAAAATTATCCATGCTGAGACAAGTACCTGGTAGGACCCAATAAGTAGATCATGAATAAATAAATAATAAATAAATAAATAAGTTATTAAGCACAGAGCAAATAAACAAAATTCCAAGCCCATTAACTCAACTCAAAGAGAAACGGACTCTGGGGTGTCTGGGACACGACTGCTAAGTAAACATACTTTATTAGCGGTGTCAAAGGCCATGCAACAGCAGTACTTCCTCCATCTTGCAGAATGACCCTTAAGAAAGATTTTTTTCTCACGCTTACCCACATTTGTTTAGTGTCAGCCCGTGTCACTCTCAGTCCCTGTGTAGGTCTGTGGCCAGTACCTTGGTGACAAGAGTTCACGGGACATGACTCAACGACTTTTAGACTGCTCTGCACGCTCAAGTTTCCTCACCTTCCCGTAATGTAAGCCTCCACAAAGGTGACTCCCTCCCCTTGCCAGTGTGAATGAAGGAAGTGACAGAAAATGGGCAAGAGAACCAATACTGGTTTCAGTGAGTGCCAACTATCAGCCAAGGCACGGCACACTCACACAGAAATGGCTCAATCCATTTTCTCAGGACCTGGGAGGCACACACAACCGTTCCCTCTGAGTACAAATGCAGAGGAGGAGACTCAAGTTCAGGCCTTCCCACACCATCTGAAAATGGCAACTGGGCCACTCTACCTCCAAGCAACTCTGCTCAGCAGGGTGCAGAACTCTCACCCCACTAACAATGGCATACAGTTCTCTGCAGTCTGCGCCAGCTCCAATCAAGAACCTCTTCAACACTCTCACTGTGCAAGAAGCAAGCGGAGCTCCAATTTCCAAAAATTTCCTAAGGCCAAAAATAAATTCACGAACACGCGTGCTTCTAAATTTGTAACTCACAATGCCTGCCACTTTGCTGTGATAAATGTTGTAAAACTCTGAAACCACCAGGGACAGGAACTGAGCACTGCCTCTGCAACTTAACCACACCTAACGTTTCCCAGTTAAGACACCAAGAAAACAGTTTTGACTACTTCCTGCAACATCAGCTGCTTCTGAAATTCTGGCTTAAGCCACAAATATGATTTCAGAAGCACCCCCAGGTATTTCATCAGTGAAAAACATTTGGTCACATTACGTGCTTTTAGTTCAAACAAATGTAGTAATCACCAGTAGCCAATCCAGCTACAAAAACAGCCCACCTCTGATATTCAGGGGCTCTCATGACCTGGAGCAGGGAATGCCAAACTTTCAAAGCTCTGATTCAAAGCAAGACATAAGCCAAAGTTCCACTGCTTTGGCTGGGCATCGGTCTTTGCAGTCTACCTTGGACGACTACAGACTCTCACAGCACGAGCAGCCCCCAGATGGTGACAGCCACTGAGCATAAACCACAGGCCAACTCTGAAGGTTTTGCATTTTTTGTTTTGTTTTTAAAAAGCAAAAGAAAGTGTTATGCGTGTGCAAGCATGTTTTTAAAAAACTTAAGTCATGAAAGATAAAGCTTTGTTTAAAAATGATAATCAAATCAGCAATGAGAAAAATTCGTAGTATTTAAACCGGTCAGCCAGATGACACCAAGTGGGCTAAAAGGCCTTGAGCCTGTCCGGGGCCCCTGTCCGTTAACTCCGTGGTCATTACTATCAGTCAGGTGGCAGTAATGTCTGCCATTACTTGTCAGCATGGTTACATGACCATTAACTAATGCTAAATATATATAAATACTGTGCCAGGTGTGTTATATAAAAAATTTCCTCGATCTTAAACCATCCTGCCAGAGATATTAGTACTCTATGTCGATCTTGAAAGAGGAAATGTCACCAGCACAGAGCCTGACTAAAAGAAATACTGCTACTACAAAGCAGAAAAGGAACTCTATCACACTCTTCCGCTGCTCCAGCTATTGGTACAGTATCTGCACACGGTAGTAATAATCTACTCATCTAACATTAATCATCTGCTAGTGCATGTTTTCTCAGGGAAACAATACTCTTCCACACTCCTCCTTTCATTCTGCCTTAAAAGCATTTTTACATGAACCATGTTTCCATTTTATTCTCTCAATAAACCTGAGAGGTATGAAGGCGTATCTACACCTAGATACAGAAAAATCAAGCACAAGCCCAGAACCAATGGACAGGGCAGCTCAGCATAAGAAAAAGACATTAGGCAGAAGGATCTTTCCTTTGAGGAATTTCACTTAAAAATGAGCTAAAGTTGATGACTTTTTAGTAAACAGGATCTACTGTTATATAGTAAAGGTTCTGAAGCATGAACGGATGATCTTCCCCATAACCACATCTGACCTGATTCCACAGCCATAAAGAAGCTACCCACCCTCCCATCAAAAGATAATGTTTGTAAATCAAAGGTCAAATGCTTAAACTTGGATGCTAATAATCCATTTAGGGTTTTAAAAACTCAGCAATGGAAAAGGTTTCAGAGATTCAGTTGATCCTCTCACCTATGTGCAGTTTCTCTCCACCTTCCTTCCATTTGGCTCATTTCCGGGGAAGCGGCATTCACTAAACTCTGTGCTAACCACAAGTACCTCTACTGGGCACCGACAATGTGCCAAGTTCACTAAACACTTAGTTCATCTAGGGTCAGCAACTACCATCATCACCCCATTTCTTACATGAGGAACCGAAAGCTTCCAGGGGCTCAGCAATTTACCAAGCACTGTATCTCCAAGCAGAAATCATAAAACCAGGATCCAAATCTCCGGCTAGGGCTGGGGATAGAGCTCAGTGGCACAGCGCCTGGCTGGCAAGCGCAAGGACCTGAGTTCAACTCCTGGTACGTACGTATATACATACATACATACATACATACATACAATAATGCCAAATCTAGGGCTGCCTGACTTTCCCCCATGGCATCCACACAGCAGAACCACCTTCACACACTGGCCAGCTTTCACACACAGTGACACCTAATCTGAAACTGTTCTTACCAATATTGCGCAAAGATGCAAGAGATACACCTACCCAGCTACTCAGGAAGCTGAGGCAGGAAGATCCTAAGTTCAACACCAGCCTGAGTAATTTAGCAAAAGCCTGTCTCAAAATTTTAAAAAATTAAAAGGAATGGAGATGTAGCTCAGCAATAAAGTGCTTGTCTAGCATGCACAAAGCCCTGGGTTCCACCCCTGTAACTAACACATACATACATACATACATACATACATGCAGACGCACAACCAAACTGAACATAACCTGCAGGCTCTCCTTTAAGGTGATACAGTACCTAGGGCTACATACATAGTTCGAAAATTGTCACACTTGTATGCGTGCACTAGAAATGTAAGAATCAGGTTCAGTTTAATAAGAAACTACTCTATCCTGTACAAGGAAAAATCTAAGTCTCTGACTAGTTAACCTTAGCTCGCTAAGTTTAGAGTCACCCACAGCCGGGTAATGCGTTACTGGTCTCCCACTGCCTCCGCTGTAGATGATACCTCTAGCTGAGGATCTATCAGGTTTAACAAACGTTCTCCAGCAAATGTTCTCTCTGCCTGTTCTTCAGGGCAAAGATGCTTTTCTCTGTCTCCCCCAGTAGGGGCAAAGAAGGCTTTTGTTGCTTTCTGGGGAAAAGGTACCTTTGGTATTTTAATAATTACCTGCAGAATGGACTATTCTTGGGCAAAGGAAATAGGAGGACATGAACCATAAGACCTTCTAATCATTAACTTTGCTTTAGATTTATAAAGCCTGAAACTTCCACTGACCTGCAGATAACAATGCCCATCCTTCAGACACCCAAGATTTTTAACTACCTGGAATTTGAGACCGCCTTGGTACCCACTACCTACTATGTCTCCCTGCAACTCTCTACTTAACCACTTACCACTCCAATGATTTAAATGCAGCGTAGCCAAAAATTGCATATTTTAATTAATGTTAATAATATAATATAAAAATGACAGTTGTTTAGTTTTTGGTTTTGAGACAGTGTCACTACATAGCCCAGGCTGGCCTCAATTGCCCCACAATCCTCTCTCTGCCTCAGCCTCCCAAGTGCTGGGACTATAGGCATGCACCACCACGCCCAGCCAAAAAAACTGTAATTTTATCAAATTTCTTCAATGACTTTTCTGTGTATGGTACATCTTAAAATACTCAATACACAACATTACAGGCTGGACAGTCTGCCTGGTCTTTTTCCAAATTCTTCCTGCACTGCTGTCTTTCTTTCAGTAAAACACTGTACACCGTCGTGTGGGTCCTCCCTTATGCCAGGGCGTGGGTGTACTTTCGATAACATGTCTACCTGCTAAACGTAACCGGGAAGACATTCTGGTTCACATTTCGCTATCTTGCATTTTTCAATTATTTGGTCTATCAGGCCAAATTTAAATTGTAAGTGACTTTTTGAACCCCTTTGTTTTGAATATGAGTTCAAATTGTTTGAATCAGTTCCATATGGTTTAGTCCAGAAGGTGCATAAATATTTTATAATACTTTTTCCTTACTTTTTGGTTAGAAGATAGCTCGTTAGATATCCATCACCTCTGTCAGCACCACCCATAGAACTGTAAAGCACTGACCACTATTGGAACTCTTTAAACTTTGTTTCTTCTTTCAAGTTCTGTCATTTCTGTATTATGCATCATGAGCAACAGAGAGACACCTTTCTGTGTCTCCACTTCATGACGCAGATTTTCCCCTCTGCTATGCCAGCATCTCTTCCTTTTCAGTGTTTTCTTTTGCAGACCTCTGGGTCCTTCCTTCCTATTCCGTCTCAGTGTCCCCAAATGTGTCCGTTTTGTATTGTAAAAGAACAGCACTGAGCTCTGCAGAGGTATAAAAATTGTATCCTTATGTACTTATGAGTTTTTATAGATTGTGCAACAAAATTATAGGTTACTTTTCACAAATGAATGCAAATTAGTAAAACAAAATAACCAGAACTTCTTAGATTACACTGGAAACAAACCTCAAAGGCAAAGACAATGTTGTAAATAAAAAAGATGTAAAAAAATAGTCAGTATAAAACATATAAACAGACACATGTATCTCCTGCAAACAGGAAGCGACTGGCGGAGATGACACCTGCTGAGCGCTTGGGATGTCAGGTGTGTGAGTGACGCGCTGCTCGAGGGGCGCTTGGGGCAAATGTCAGCGGCTGAGTTTCCTGCCTGCAACTCCGCAGCTAGGGAGTCTCATTGGCAACAGTCTTCACTTTCTTTGTCTGCCAGCTTTCCAAATAAACCTTTTTCCTTGTCCCAACGACTTGTCCTCTAAAAACCAGCCTTGAGCGGTAAACAACAAACGTAGGTTCAGGGTTAAAATCCTAAACTGCAAAACAAAAGGTTTTTTTGTTCTGCTCTGGTACCGGGGATCGAACCCAGGGCCTTCCCACGGAGCTACAGCCCCAGACCTTTTGTTTTCTGGTTCTGAGACCAGGCCTCGTTACATCACTAAGTTGCCCACAGTGAGCTCAAACTTAGAACCTTCCTGCCACAGCCCACCAAAGAGCTGAGGTTATAAACATGAGCCAGTTTCTTCCTTTCTTCTTCTCTTTTGCCTTTTTCACACCTGCCTATTCCGTGTGTAACTGAAATACAGCCCCATACTGAGCGTAGGAAGGGTACACTGCTGCCAAGAAATGCGGTCATTTTACTTTCTCTCTGCGTGGACCTGCCATTACACTCCTAGCTGGCTGAACGGCTAACTTCCCCGCCCCTCCCCCACCAGTGGCACTGAGACCACCACATATGGAACCGCCCGTGTAGTTTCTGTCTGCAAGCAAGAAACACGGGGGGGCGGGCCACAGTGACAAACCTTTCCCAGTTTTCTGTGATTAAAAAATATAATAAAAAGTACAAAAGTAACTGCCTCTGGAGTGTGTAGTTACAGGTCCTACTTATGCTGTTCTATCTTTGCCTACTTTTAAAAATAAACAAGCTTTTTTCTTGACAAGCATTCATTAATTTATTTAGGAAATTTTGGAATACATACAAAAAGAGTAAGAACAAAACAAACCCCAAGTTCTGACCAACACTGATTACCAACACATGGCCAACCCCGTTTCTTTCATACATCAAACCACTCTCCTTATACCCCCAGTGGGTTATTTTAAAGCAAACTCCAGATATCACATCATTTCATTCAGGAAATACCTATTTGTATCTCTAAAACAAAGTCCTTAAAAAAATAAAATCCCACAAAGTACTATCACTAGAAATTTAACACTATATATTAATCAGAAAATTAACACTACATATTATTTTTTAATCAAAAAAAAAAATGTTTCAGGAAAGTTACTTAACAGAAGAAAATGCTCAGTGGCACCACTGCCTGAGCAGCTTACGTGTCCGGCTCCCTGGCGAGGTCCAGCTGCGCGGCCGCCCCTTTAGGCCACGAGAGCGTTTTATGGATCAGTGTTCTGGGGTTTACCTGTTGAGAACTGCTTCCTTGTCTCCCAGACGACTTTTAATTTTACTTGTCAGATAGTCCAAAAAGAGTGTCCAGATATCCAAACAAGAGAAGTAACCTTCATGAGTAGGCTATGGTACAAAAGAAACCCAGACAATGAAGTTACTTAGACTTAGTGCAGCTATTGCTCAGAAACACCCACACCAAAGCCAAGGGTAAAACCAGGGGCCTAGGCTCCACAGTCCTGGGAGCCACCACTGGTGGTCCCAGTCAGTCTTCCCTGCTGAACCCAACAGCACAAGGGTCCCGTGGAACACATCCTTAGGGAAGCGCTATGTTCGTCACACTGCATTACACAGCACACTGGCAGAAGCCTACTTAAAATCTGAGACAATGGGAAGGAGAGCTCTTCAGATCATCCAACTCAAGTCTATTTTAGAGAGGAAGCAACTGAGACCCTGAAATATGAGTTATTCAAGATCAGGGACAGGAAGCCCCTTCACCCAACCAATTCTATTACAAACCATTTCAAAGCCAAAAATAAGTCTTTGTGGCTTCAAGGGTGACAATTTTACACATCCGAAGGTAAGGAGAGCAATATTTACAAGTCTTTCTATACAACAAATTGAAAAGGAGCTGTTAAGCATCCTCCTCAGGGAATTATGCAATTTGCAAAAGCAGCAGTGTCCGCCAGGCCACAGCAGCCCTGAGCAACAGCGAGGGGAGAAGAGCAAGTCTTCCCAAGGCCCTGGGCATGGCCTGGCATCCCTTAGACCTCTAAATTCCATTTCATACAAAATTCAGGCCTCATCTCCCCAACACCTAGTCCTTCCTACACACATCCAGGCTCCACGCAGGGCCCACCCTCTGACGGAGCCACCCGAATTCTGGCCACCTACAGAAACCCGCTAGTTTTACAAGAGCCTGCCTCACTGAACCATGTATCTGGGGACTGCATCAAACACAGGGTGAAACAACACCATCATCTTTTCAGACAGGTTCCTTCTGTTTCTGGTCTCCAAGAAATCCCAGCAGTTCACCAAGTGCACATAAAGAATTTGCCTGACAAATACTTACATTGGGTGGTAGACAGCATGGCTCAGAGTTCTACAACCACGCTGAAATCTCAAACAGAAAAACTGTAATTTAAAAAACCGGGCAGACTCTAACCTCATAACCCAAAGAATAGCCCTAGAACTAGTCTACAGCTCAGTCAGGATCCTATAAGATCAACCTCAGGAAACAAAATGACCCAACTCCTGTCCCTATTTCAAACCTGGCCAAACCTGGGATGTCCATGACATGAAACTAAGCGGGAAAATAACCAGGAAAACCAATGAAGACACCAGGTGAAAAATCATGTAAGCAGTCAGTAGACAAGCCACTACCACCTGCATGGTCAGTGGACATGGTCTTGTGTTGGCTCAGCTTGCTGGATTCCTTGAAGTCAGTCAGCCCATCATCCTCCCCGACTGGAAAATACCCTCACACCCCGCAACCGATCTGATGCTACGGAAGTGTTTCGGAGAAAAGCTATCACATAAATTCAACCTTTCTGGTGACAAGTACTTTATAATTACACCCACTCTCGAGCCTTTGAGCTGAAGAGGCGGTATATGGGCTCAAGGCTGAGAGGATTTTCTTAAAAAGGTGGCCAATGTACCACTCTGTGGCCTGAAGCACCACCACTGACATCCATACCTGCAAGCCGTACAAGTGAGGCCTCTGGGCTGCCCAAAGGCTACCCATGATCTGGCCTTCGAGGACAGCTGAGGATACGGGTTATTGGGATCATGAAGATGACAGGCTGACTCTACTTTGGGCGTCACCTAAATTTTGCAAGCCTTAACAGACCCATTTTTCAAGTGTACCTGTGTCAGATATACTTTTCAGATCCCAGAGCTGTGTTCACTGAAACCCTAACAGGTTTCCTTAAGAAACTAACACGTAATACCCCCTATCATCATCCAACTGCCTTGCAATGCTCTGTTTTCACTGGCACAGGTCTACTGATCTTTAGAAGGTGGCTTTGGAAGGTAGCTTCTTCTTCCAACTTCAGATAAGGAAACCAAGACTCAGAAGGAAAGTCATCTGCCTAAGAAAACAAAGCAACGGAGGAACAGAACAGAGCTAGGCCAGGGAAAGCTCCCGATCCAGAGGCCTTCCTAGGTCACCCCACCTCGGCCACAGCTGGCGGAAGAAGTACAAAGGGAAGCCTGCAGGGCTGGAGGGACTGGTGCGGGCACAGGGGACGCGGGCCTAGAAAGACAGAACAGAGGCTCACATAGGGGCCGCAAGAGGTTCGGCAACCGAGTTTTTTGTTTTTTTGTTTTTTTTTTTTTTAAAAAGAGGCAAAAACACCAGGTGAGAAGTGGCCTCAGGGGCTGATGGCAGAGCGATGGGTGAAAGAATAACGCAGGAAAAGGATAGAAAATGAGAAATGGTTAGACACATGCACCGTCACCATACTGTTCTTTCAACATATGCTCTCCAGGACTAAAATCTGTATGACCTGAAGAAAAGGCAAAAGCACTTAGTGCACTCATAACAATCTAAACCTGGAAAGGAGGCATCTTCCCACTCCGCAGGTGATGATGAAGTAAATCCACACTGTTCCTGAACAGATGAGAACTTGACACTCTGTCTTGAAAACACTTAACTTCTCATTCTCCGGCCTACCCAAAAGAATTCCTCTAGTTCGGGCTGGAGGTACAGCTCAGTGGGGTGAGTGCTTGCCGCTAAGCACTAAGGCCCTGAGTTCGATCCCCGGTCCCGAAAAAAAAAAAAAAAAAAAGAATTCCTCTAGGGCCAGGCCCTAACCTGAGCGTGTGCTGCACCACTTTTCTCTGCTCCGCCTCTCCGGGAAAGGCTGCCTGTCCCACAGTAAGCGCCTCTGGCTTCCTGTTCTGCTACCTGATGCTCAGACATGCAATTCTGTCTGGATCTCAGACACCCGCACCCAGAGCAGGCAACCTACACCCAGAATGGAGCATCTCGCCAAGGAGGCCAGCAGATGGCTGAGCAGTAACAGCCTCCATGTAAAGAGCAGAAGGAAGGAGCAAGACGCTTCTGGCTTTGTTCTGATCACGTGTCCCTTTCCTCTACCCGTATATAAAATGAAAAGCCACCACTTCCGGTTCAATAAAAAAGTAACACATAGAAGTCTAGTGTAAGAATCATAAGACAAGACCCTGGAGAAGATCTTGAAGGCTACCTCCACTGCAGCCCACCTTCTTAGAGATGTAATCTAAGAAAATTAAAATAAGCCCAGCGTGCTGGCACACACCTGTAATCCCAGCACTCGGGAGACTGAGGCAGGAGAATCGTGAGTTTAAGGCCAGCCTAGGCTACAAAGTGAGCTCAAGGTCACCCTGAACTGCACAGCGAGATCCTGTCTCAAAAAGACAAAAAAGAAAATTAAAATAACCTGACAAAGACACAGACCAAATAGAAATAACCACAGCTCAAAGAGAGAACCTTTGGGTCCAAGTATAAAGAAGACTTCTGTACTATAAAACACCTGGGAGATGGGTGCGGGCAATAAAACCCACAGCCTCACACCTGTCAGACAAGTGCTCTGCCAATAAACACAGCCCCAACCTGAAAATATCTCCTTAGCTTTCTCTGCTCGTGGCGGTGACTAGTGTACCTGTGCTGGACACGATCACACTCATCGTGCAGAGCTGCTACGTGCACAGACATCCTAGTGCTGTCTTCCCTTCGCCCTCCCTCCATCTCTAGCTCCCCTCCCCACTTCCAAAGGACCCAGCTCCCTGAAAGACCCCACTTTACACAAGTAGCAAATTATAAGCCGCTTCCCCGAAGAAGCCCCTCCTTTCTGATCCCAGCACTGCCTCTTCACCCTCAGTTCAGTCCCATGACCCTAAGATACCTGTAACACTCGCGCGGCCTTCTCTCAACTCGTTTCCTGGTCCCCTTTCAGTTTTCTGAATCTGTCTCAAAACTCTCCCATCTCTGCTGTTTCCCTCCCACGCCCTCACCCTCCCACCTCTGCTCTTCTCTTCGCCCCCAAGGCCGGCTAAGCCCACAAATTCCTCCCTGCTCTGCACTCACTGCTCTGAACTAGACATCCAGACACTTCAGGCTTGGGCCCTCCTCTGCTGCTTGGGCCCGTTCTCCTTGCCAATCCCAGGAACAGTTAGTTCACCATTCACACTGGGTACTTAGTTTTATGTACCAAGTCCCTCTGGGAAAGGCTAGCTCTGATCCCAACCCTTGCTCCAAACCCCTAATCACATAGGTACAGCCCTCCCAGTGTAGACCCTCACCTCTTCTAGCCTCTTTAAGCTACAATATTAGTGGCAGAGAAAGAAGAAAAAAAAAAAAGAAAAGAAAATAGAAGCCTAGCCAGATGCAGGGGTACACATCTGTAATCCTGGCACTCAGGAAGCTGAGGCAGGAGGATCCCAAGTTCAAGGCCAGTTTGGGCTATGGAACAAAACTCCATCTCAAAAGATCCAACAAAGAAGAGGGAGGGGGAGGGGGGAGGGGAGGGGGAGGGGAGAGAAGAGGAAAACTTTAGAAAAGGACAAACTTTAAAATAAGATGCCATCACTGACCCAGCAATCACATCTATGGTACATATGCCAACAGGCAAGAGCTACCAGTGCACCTAAAAAGGCATAATCAAAAATGTCACTGCAGAATGATTTGAGATTACCGAGAGTACAAGCGAAATCAGCAGTGCACTGGAGTATCACACAACTTACTATCCCAACACTATAAACATGAATAAACTTCTTCCACAGAAAACATGTGTGGATCTCACAAAATGTCCAACAAAAACAAGCCAGACAAACCAGATGCAGTCTATGCTGTCATTCAGAGCCATTCTAAATAGACAAACTAGCCATG